>CANYBF010436546.1:0-18497 GCA_948192965.1 Dalechampia spathulata
AATAAATAAATGAAAAGAAAAATTATTATATGAATGGTATTGGATATTATGAAATGAAATTCTTATGGAAAATAAAATGGAAGGATAATGAATATGAAATTTATGAAAAGATTATGAAGTGGTTCTTAGTATATTGAACCATATGAAATGGAAAGAAATTCCAATACGATGTGCATATATAAAGTCAATGATATGATATGAAATGATATAGGAAAATACAAGGGAGAATGCATTACATGAATGCATTCTCATAAATAAGCATTTTTCATGAAAGTATGATATTGATACAAATGGTATGATGTTTTACACTTATGCAAATAAATGTTAAACATAACATACATGCCATAACATTTGTAATTTAATTTTAATGTTAATGATATGATATTGTTAATGATAAAAATGACTTTGATGGAATGAATAATGGTATTGATAAAGATATTAATGATATGGAGCATAGTTATAAATAATTAATGAATATTAAAGTGTTAGTATTGGATATTGGTAAGAATATTTTTATAAAGATAAAAATGACATATGATATACATTTACTGATATATTAAATGATGCATTATGGATAATTGATATTATCTGTATTATTATATCATGAATATGTTAATGAAATTGTTTATGATGACATATAATTATTATGTTTACATTATATAATATATTAGCACCACTGAGTTTTATACTTAGTATTTGTCAATTGATAAATGTAGGAACAAGCAAAGCTGGAGAGTAAGAATGTTAGTGGCAGCAGTTGGACATTTTAACTAAGCTTTTTAGTAAATGGTTTGGTTTGATTTTCAACAGACTTCTATTCCACAATAATCGTGCAACATCTAAATAAAGTACTTGGCAATAATTAAAATTATGACTAATGGTAATTGACAGTATTATTAATTATATTGCTAATGATTTGTGGCGATCTCTATATATGTAAAACCATAATGTGTATATCTTAAAAATGATGATGCTTGAAATTATGATAGTATGATAATGGATCGAATATAATTGAGGGATCGTATACATGATTTCATATATTAAAAAGAAATGTTCGTACTTAATCCTAAATGTATGGAATCCTTTGTAGGATGATTATTAATTTTCTTAATAGAGAATTAATAATCATGCTATGGGAGCATGTTACACAGCCGAAAGACGTGACATGTTTGGTTGGTATCAGAGCTATGGTTAAATAGCTCGTGTAATAATTATATTTTATTGCCAAAGTAAAGCTGCATGAATAAAAAGTCTATTGTCCATCCTACTGACATAAATTCATTCTGTTATAGGTTACTATCCAAAATAATCATGTCGGATAGAGCGGTTATAATCGATGAAGGCGAGGATAACTTTATTCCTCAGGATGGTACCTCTGCTACTAGTATTCAAGTTGGATGTGAGCAAGTACGAACTGAAAATAAGGAATAGGTTGATCGAGTACCACCAGTAGAATAACCTACTACTACTAGAGTAGACCCGGTAACTACTCAGTTTGCATAAGTTAATCATGATTTTCAGAGACAGCCTAAACAAGTTTCTGCTGTTAATGTTCCAAACCAAGAAGGGAAGCATGAATTTGAAAGGTTAAGGTCATATGGGGCTACAGATTTCTCGGGTACCGTTGACCCTTATATAGTAGAAATGTGGCTGGAATGTACTAAGAGAGTGTTACGATAGATTAATTGCTTTGATGGGTTAAAATTGGAGTATGCCATTTCCTTGCTGCAAGATGATGCATATGAATGGTGGAAAACTATTCCATAGGGTCTTGCTGAACCACCAGTTCTGAGTTGGGTAGATTTTCAAGCAGAGTTCAGACACAAGTATGTCCTTACAACTTATACTGATCAAAAGTTATAGGAATTCTTGGCACTCAAACAGGGTAACATGTCTGTAACTGAATATGAGAGAGAGTTCACCAGACTAGCCTATTATACTGGAAATATTCTGACGACAGGTTGAGAGAGATGCAAGAGATTTGAGTAGGGTCTTAAGCCCAAAATTCGATCACTGGTTCAAGGGTTTAACTATGATAACTTTTCTGCCTTGATTGCTAATGCTCTAGGACAAGAGTGGACTTTACAGGAGGAAGACAAGAATAAAGCTAGAAATATCAGAAGATAGTTTGGGGGTTCAAGTTCTTCCTCTGGTGTACAAAAAAGAGGTAGATTTAGAGGTTCTTTTCCACCTCGGGAATCAAGGTTTAGACCACCAGCACCGCACAGACCATAAAGTGCTCAAATTATTGGTTGTGGTAATTCTGAACCCATTATTTGTCAATGTTCTATTTGTGGCAAGAACCATTATGGTGCCTGTAGAATGGGAACTAGACTATGTTACTGATGTGGAGGCATGGAACACTATGCTAAGGAGTGTCCTTATAGCAATATAATGAAAGTTCACACTGTCTCTGAGGGTAGTTCTTATCAGCATAATTCTGGATTTTGGCCTATAATGAGATCACCATCACCTACTCAAATAAACAGAGGTTGTGGTAGAGGTTTTAGAGGTGGTGGCAGAATGAGTAGTTAGGGCTCAATCAATCAGAATGTTGGCGCACCAGCAAGAGTGTATCATTTACAACAGAGGGAAGATCTACAAGCTAGTGATGTCATGATTTATAACTCTCATATCCTTAATTATGTTGTGCCTGTGTTATTTGACCCTAGATCTAGTCATTCATTCATCAACACAAAAATTGCATGCTTACTAGACATCACTAGTAAGAGTTTGGGGTATGATATGCTAATCTCTAGTCCATTAGGGAAAGATACTATGGTAAATAGAATTTATCATAAATGTCCACTGGTTTTACAATGGATAATCTTTTCTACTAATGTTATTAAGATGCCCTTCATTGAATATGATCTTATATTGGGTATGGATTGGTTATTTGAATATCAAGCGGTGATGGATTGTAAAAGGAAGATAATTTTTTTTCAACATCTGGAGTATCAATCTGTTTATATTGAGGGGATTAGACTACCAATTATCCATAATTTAATTTCAGCTACTGTTGCTAATAAGCTGCTAAAATAAGGATGTGAAGTGGTATTCGCACATGTTATTAATACTAAATAGATGAGATTGTAGTTGACTGAGAATCCAATTATAAGTGACTTTCTTGATGTATTTCCAGGTGAATTATCGGGATTACCTCTGGTAAGGGAAGTTGAATTTGAGATAGAGACAATACCTGGAACTGAGTCGATATCTATTTCTCCTTATCGTATGGCTCTAACGAAGTTGAAGAAGCTTAAGGAGCAATTACAGAAGTTACTGGACAAGGGATTTATTTGACCAAGTGTATCTCCATGGGGACCACCTATCTTATTTGTGAAGAAGAAGGATGGGATAATGCACATATGTATTGACTATCAATAACTGAACAAGGTGACAATCAAGAATTGCTATCCTTTACCCTAAATTAATGACTTGTTTGATCAACTAAAGGAACCTACGATGTTTTCTAAGATTGATATGAGATTTGGTTATCACCAATTGCAAGTTAAGGAGAATAGCATTCCTAAAACTACATTTCATACGAGATACGGCCATTATGAATTCTTAGTAATGCCTTTTGGGTTAATTAATGCATCGACAACATTTATGGCTCTAATGAACATAATTCTTAAGGAGTATCTTGATTTATTCTTAAGATTAAGGAGAACATGATAGACATCTGTTTCTGGTGTTACAACTAATGAGGGAGAAGTAGTTATATGGCAAATTATTAAAATGTTCATTTTGGTTGGATCAAGTTTGTTTCTTGGGCATGTGATTTCAGTTGAGGGTGTTACCATTGATCCTAGCAAGATCGAAGTAGTTGTAAATTGGCAAGCACTTAAATCTGTTACTGAGGTGCGTAGTTTCTTGGGTTTAGTAGGATATGACAGGCAATTTGTTAAGGGTTTTTCTATGATTGCTACACCTTTAACTACACTTCTTTGAAAAGATGCTCCATTCAAATGGACAAAGAAGTGTTAGAAGAGCATTGATAAATTGAAGCAGTGTTTAACTCAAGCACCAATACTAATTTTACCTACACCAGGGAAAGATTATGTGGTGTACAATGATGCTTCACTAAATGGATTGGGATGTATTCTGATGTAAGAAAGAAAGGTGATTGCTTATGCTTCTCGACAACTTAAACTACATGAACAAAATTATCCAACTCATGATCCAGAATTGGTTGCTATTGGGTTCATGTTGAAAATATGGCGTCATTATCTTTATGATGAAAGGTGTTATATTTACACAGATCATAAGAGTCTGAAGTACTTGGGGACACAAAAGGAATTGAACTTAAGGTAAAGGCAATGGCTTAAATTGATCAAAAATTATGATTGCCACATTGATTATCATCCAAGAAAAGCTGATTTGGTAGCTGATGCTCTAAGTCGGAAGACTTTTGCTATGCTACAATAGTCATCATTAAGGTTAGTGCATGAGATTTGATGATTAAATGCTTTATTGACAATGCAATCAGATTGTATACTGGTAGAATTACAGTTACAGATGAAACCATTATTGATCGAACATATCAAGGAAGTTGCTCAAAATGATGAAGAATATCAGAAGTAGTTGGGGAAAATTTGAACAGGTAATCAAAAGGTTTTTACCTTGGATTCTGAAGGTTTCTTGTAGCATAAAGATTGTATTTACATTCCAGTTAATGAGGAATTGAAGAGACAGATTCTGGATGAAGCTCATAATAGTTTATATTCTTATCATCCAGGAGGTACTAAGATGTATAAGGATCTAAAACTATCCTATTAGTGGGTAGGTATGCAAGGAGACATTGTAGAATTTATTTTTAAATGTTTAATGTGTCAGTAAGTTAAGGCTGAACACTAAGTGCTTGCAGGATTATTGCAACCTTTGTTTATTCCGAAGTAGAAATGGGATAGAGTAACGATTGATTTTATCACAGGATTGCCTTTAACACAGGGTGAACATGATACTGTATGGGTAATTATTGATAAATTGACTAAATCGGCACATTTCATACCTGTTTGTATGGATTACAGTCTGGAACGGTTGTCAGAATTGTACATTCGGGAGATAGTTAGACTTCATGGAGTGCCATCATCCATTGTTTCTAATAGAAATCTAAGGTTTACTTCTCATTTTTGGGGAAGTTTTCAATGAGCTCTAGATACTAGAGTGCATTTCAGTACTACATTTCATCCTCAAACAGACTGATAATCAGAATGAATCATCCAGATTTTGGAGGATATGTTAAGAGCTTGTGTGTTAGAATGGGTTGGAAGTTGGGATAGGTATATTCCTCTCATTGAATTCACCTATAACAATAGTTTCTAACCCAACATTCAAATGGTACCTTATGAAGCATTATATGCTAGATGTTGTAGAACACCACTACATTAGGATGAAATTAAAGAACAATGGATGTTTGGACTTGATTTAGTTCAACAAGCAGAGGTTCAGATGAAATTGACCAAGGAGAGATTGAAAACAGCCTCTGATCGATAGAAATCCTATATTGATTTAAAATGCAGGGATATTGAGTACAATGTTAGGGATAAAGTGTTTTTGAAAGTGTCTCCATGGAAGACGATTTTCTGGTTTGGTTAAAAAGGAAAGTTAAGTCCATATGAGGTTTTAGACAGAATTGGACCATTGGCATATCAATTGGTATTACCACCAGAGTTGAATAGAATGCATAATGTTTTCATGTATCTATGCTTCAAAGATATAGATCAAACCCTTCAGAATGCATGTTACATATGTATATTGCATTATTATGCATTCATATTCATATTCATATTTTAGCTAAGAGTATTTTACATTTATAATTGTTAATGTCTACATGTTTAACATGCATTGCATTTAGTTTATGACCAACATTTAGCATTTAGGACTCTACCCTTGCTTAACTTTAGCTTTATTATTTTTATTAAATTTGTTTTAGTTCTTATTGTATTTATTTAATTTTTAGTTCATGTTATATTATAGTATATTATTTCAATCTTTCTGGAGTCCTTTTTCTTTTAATACTTTTCCTTGCTTTTAGTTTCTTGTATGTGTATAAAGTATTTTTCTCTTTTTATGTCATTGCAGTTTATGCCTTCATTGTAATTTTAAATTTGAGTTTTTATATGTCTTGTTTTAACTATTTTTTTTGACATTACGAATAATGCTAAATATTAAGTTTGGGATGGCATATGCATTCATATTCTTGTTTCATATATTGCATTTTGTTTCATGCATTTCCATAATTTTTTTTAGCTTACTACTTGAAAGTTCTTTGTAAGATGTATTAAAGAGAATTATATCATTGGTTATCACCTTTTCAATATCAACTTGTTATTGCTTAATATGGATTGTTTTAAATGCATTCTAGAAGTTTATCTATGGTTGTATTGTCTCTCAAGTATTTATCTAGCTCTATGTTACTCTTGCCAATGATTAGTTAAATGTTTTAACTCACCTTGTTCACTTATTCAAATTTGAGTACATTTTTGACTTAGATGGATGTATAAAGGTCAATTAAGTTCCTTAGATTATTATAGCTTGGTTGGATAGATCAAGTCATGTAAATAAATAAATAGTAAAAGAAGAAGTATGAAAATTATTATTAAATTTTAGACCTACTCCCATGTTTATTGGTTATTAGGTAGGGAAAAACATATGCCCCATATAGTTTCTTAAGTAAAAGAAAACTAATGAATATGAGTATTATTGTTCGATTTCAATTCCTATGGTTTGAATGCTTATTAGATAAGGGAATCTATGCACCCCATAGTTATCTATAGGATGAAAAGTTGGAAAAGTACAAGAGTTAAACATTATATGTCTTTATTGTGAATTGATTAATTGGGTACTGACATTAACAATATTTGTATTCGTACTAAAGATTTACAATGATATATCATGGTCTAAAAATTAGTAATAATAAAGAAAATATTTATGAAATAACTCAATCTATTAGCTATGTTAGAATTAAACTAAGGGTATTCATATTAAACTTTATTTTTCATCTTAACTTAATTTACTCATATTTTTACCATGATTTAAATTTCTATCATATATATTGACATTTGTAATTATAGGGTTGTATTCTTGATTTAAGAGTTTTGATCCAATATAGGGATTTCTAGTATGTTATTTGAACTAAGTTTATTCTTTATTTGACCTTGTTGTATTGAGTTATGATAACTTTAGGTTTATTCTTGTTTATAGTTTTGAAACTTTCTTTGCTTGAGGACAAGCAAAATCTTAAAATTTGGGGTAGTTTGATAACCATGCTTTTAACCTATATTTTCCCCTTATTATAATATCCTTTTAAGAATAACTTTCATGCTTTTACCTTCAAACATAAGCATATTCATATGAAAATTATGCATTATCCATCTTTCCATGCACTACATTCATATGATTGCATAATTAGCATAAGTTCATGCATTTAACCATACATCTTGCATATATGTATGTTGTTTTAGCCTTAAACATAGAATCTTGTATGACAATCATCATTAGCTTATAGTTTGATTCATGTTTAGCTTCATGATGCATGTTTTATAAGATTAGAAGGCCATTTCATGCATATAATCATTAGCTTTAGGTGCCACGAGTGGTGTTCCAAACATCACAACTTGTGTTAGCCTCATTAGTGTAGGTAAAATCAAATAGATTTTGGTGTTGATTTTATTTTCTAATCTTCTTTTCTTAGATCCTTTCTCCTGTTATAGTTCTTCGTCAAGATATTGAGAAGGTAGTTGGATTTGGGGAAGTGAGAAGAAGCTGAAGCTAGAGTCTTACAACATAATTGTCCGAGCTACTCCTTATTTTTATCTCATTTTATTTTAGTTTGAACTTTATATGGTTGTAATTCCTTTATTCTTGATGTTTCCTTACTTTATTCAATTCTCAGTTATGGTTTGATAGTAGTTCGTAGGGATTGGATGATTATTAAATAGATTTATTTACTTTATATTAGTAATTTGATTACTTCTTCATGCTCATAAGTTGTTTATGTCATGATGTTTAATTATTAAAATGGGCCCTTTTAACATGCAAGCGTTTAATTAATTTTGTTAATTGCTTTGAAAGAATGGTTAACTTAACTAAATGAACTTAGGAACACTATTAAGTTAACAACTTGGACATACGAGTTAATTAAAATAGTGGCTTGATGTGTGGTATATAAACTTAATCATTAAAGTTGACTTGATAGTCATAAAAGTAGGGCAATAGGTTAGGGGTGTTAGCTTAGTTTTAATAGGCAAAATACTTTTTTGAAAGAAAGAACTTTACATTTAAATACTATTTTGAATTTGATAAACTTGTTTATTAATGGATTGTTTTATCTTTGTTCATCATTGTTCATCCCTACGTTAAAATTATATATTATGTATACTATAATAGTTAGTTGATGAATTTAGTTAATTAAATAAACTATAACTTAAATTGATTATTGAAATGCCTAAATAATCGATGAAATAAATAGCTAGTATTTAACCACTCATGGTTCTAGAGAACAATGCCCTTAAATTATACTTGTGATCCATAGTTTTGCAATGACGTGGGTTCATACTAAGGATTATAAATTTAAAATTTGTTGAATTCACACGTATATTTATTAAGATCAACTCATACATCTACAATTATGTATAAAGTTTTTAAAAATATTAAATCATTAAAATTTAAACATCAACATAAACCATTAAAATAATTTTAACATTTTTAAATATTTAAACCAAATTAATTACTATATTTTAGATAATTATTTATAAATTATTTATTTTTTCAAAATTCTATATAATCAAAGAAAAATAATAAGAAATAATATTAAATTAGCTTATACTCTTGACGATAATTTCACTTTTCAATAATTATGTCTAAAAAGTTTTAGCAATTCACTGAACATATTATTTTGTTGATTACTCCTTAGCAACAATAAGTAAATTTCTAATAATAACAACGATGAACTATTATAATGGATAAATGAAACAGATCCCAATTATAGTTTGACTCATTTATCGTTTGATGGGGTTGGAGAATCACTTCATGTTTAAATACAGCATCACATGCATGAAAATATAGTTAATCTTATCTCCAACGCTCCTTTTGTTTTGTTTTATTTGTATAGAAAACAACAGACCCACCTAGTGAGCTTCGAACTTTAGCGAGGTCGGCATACCTGGAAAGCTATTATCACATGGAATAAAATCATAATATATTACAACTTCCAGCGGATAGAAAATTAGGAGCTATCCTTTCTTTTAATTTTTTATAAAAATTAATTTTTAAATCTAGTTGTATATAAAAATTAATTTTTATTTAAAAGAATTTTATTCAAATTCAAATTCAAATTCAAATATAAACATTAATTTTTATCTATCTAATATAAAAATAAAAAATTAAATAGTATAAAAATTTTAATATAATTTTATAGAAAATAGTAATAGTTTTAATTTATAAAAATTAATTTTTATTTAATTTTATTTAAAATAAAATAAATATAAAAATTTAAATAGTGATAGTTTTAATTTGTAAAAATTAATTTTTGATTATAAAAGAGGAAAGGGGATAGATAAAAATATTGATCTACCATTCTTTCTAAATTTATTTTATTTAACAATTTTAATTATATTTATAAATAATTTCAATTTAAGAATCTTATTTAAAATTAAATATAAATATTAACTTATTATTATCTAATTTTAATCTAAAAATTTTATTTAAAATCAAATATTGATAACTTGCATTATCAATGTTCTTTTTCATACTTAAGTAACCACTTACATCATGTTTTTATGCATTTCTAGTAAGCTTAGTGACATATTATATGGTGTTTTGCATATATTTGTATCTTGTTTACATTTCATTCATGAATTTGCATATTTGAGTTTTATCATTTATTTTACCTTCGTTTACTTAATTTTCACATATACTTTACATAATCTAGGAATTACTTTTAGAAGATAGGATTAATTTGCTTTTGTTTAGTTATTTTAGGTCTTCATTCATAACTTAGTTAATAATTTAAGTTTTAGTTGTATAGTTTTCCTTGGATTAGATTAGATAGGAGGTTTTTTATTTGATTCACGCGTCTTACACGACTCGTGTAAGGATTTACAACTCAAGAAATCAAGAAATACACAAAACACATAAAAATGTATTTAATAAAGAAATTGATGATTGTAGATTCATTTTCCACCTTCAATAAGGTGAATCTATACTTGTATAAGCTATTCCTTGCTCATATGACTGTTAAGGATGCAATCAATGCAAAAGGAGCAATTTTAGAATGTTTTAAAATAATGTTGAAAATATGTATATGGAGGTATATAGCCGTATGTGTTTGCGTATCCCAGTACAACATTATAAAAACTATACCAAAATTAGGCAGTAGCATCCATACGGTCAAGTGGTACGCCCGTACCAAACCTTTTACCAAAAATACAATCTTGTATGACCTTCTGGTATGCTCGTACAACCTAGAAAACTTAATGGTACACTTGTACCCTGACACATACACTTGTACCAAGGCTAAAATTATTCAAAACCAAGATTATGAACCCCAAGGTTCGACAATCTCCTTATAAACATATTTTGTTAACATCAAAACTAAAATTAAGGACCCCCAAGGTCCAACACTAACATATAACATAGATGGTATAATTCTAGTATCATTAAAATAATGAATAATGATAAATATAAGTAAACATAGAAATAAACTTATCTTTACTATCTTATAAAATTCTAATTAGTTAATTAAATATTTTTTAGTATTGAATTAGTTAATTAAGTTTGTTGAACTTTTATAAGGAAGGTTTATTTAGATGTGGGATATGTATGATCCATTCACTAAAACAAAAGATATATAATTAAACTATTGAAATATTTAATATATGAGAAAAAACTAGGGTTTCTCCTTTCTCTATCATACTAATTATGAAATTTCTATCCAAGATTAACATTATTTGGTAATTTACTCCATGTTTTCTGAGTGGTTTTTGAATTAGGTTTGGTGAAAATCATTAATATGGAGAATTTATTACAATTAGTAGGTTTTGAAAAAGGAGAATTATCAAAAGGGGAGTCAATTAGAACCATTTATTGAGCTTTTGTCCAAGGTAGATAGTGTAGGAGGGCAATGAAAATTTGTATTGGTGGGAATGTTTGTCTTACATATAACGTTTAATGCAAGAATAACCAAAGCTTCTTTAATGGCCTCTTGGAAACTAAGAAACAATTTCTCTATTCATAAGAAAGCATTAGATAAATTTATCTTTAAGTTTTAAAATGAAGAAGACAAGAACCTTATACTTGAAGAAAGACCGTGGTTAGTTGCTGACCAATATCTAGTAATCAAAGGATGGTCCTCGGACATGGTATTTAAAGAAATTGATTTCAAAACTACAATTTTTTGGATACAAGTCCATGGTTTAGCACTTAATCAAATAAATTCTCATAATGTAAACAATATTGGTAGATTATTTAAGGAGGTTGTGGAAATTAATGAATAATAAATTGGTAAAGTAGTGCGATGGCAAACAATTTTAAGAATGAAGGTTTCTATATTGGTGAATAAACTGTTAATCATTGGTTTTTGGAGCAATAATATCAATGGAATAAGAACTTGGGTTTGTATACGATATTAAAGACTTTTTGAATATTTGTTTTAGATGTGGGCAAGTTGGGTATATGATTAGGCTATACATGGAAATAGGAGAAGAGAGCTTTATGGAGAGACCTTGATACATAACTTAATGATAAAAATATCATAAATCCACACACATAATAAGATATAGCTCTAATGGTAACCTAAACTCCCACCTTATTAAGATTATGGAATAAGAAAAATGTCATAATTAGATTGATAAGTTTACCCTAATTCTTAATGCAATTAAAAGAAAGTAAATCCTTAGTCTCACTCTAATCTTCAAACATGCAAAACATGAAGAGAATAATATAATTGTATTAATTTTTACCCTTTAAAAGGTTACATAAGAATATATTTATACTACTACTTAGACCTATTAGTATATGCTCTAGAGCATCATGTAAATTATGTAATGTTTATTTATTTTAATAAAAGATATTATTCATTATTTAGTGTTATATTTCACTATATATGTATTGCTTAAAGCATTAAACTAAATAATGAATTTTATGATATTCAGGCAGTGTAAAAAGAATTCATAAAGTATGTTTATGAAATGAGATTCTTTTATATACAGTTGTTCAATATCTAAATTATCCTTGATCATAGTATTGATAAGAATGGATATTATTAATATGGATATATCAGTACATATTATACTTCCTTTAAGGGGTGCATTCTCATACACCATGACATAAGATGTCTAAAGTTAACATGTAGATGAATTGTATAGTACTAATTCATTAAATATGATCTTGCTAGTGAGATTTCATATGGATAATAATCTATGTCAATGAAGGCATATCTCACTCATATCAGTAATGTAAGTATCCTTAGACTTAAAATATCAAAGTTATCTTAGCAAATAAGGGTTATATAGCATAGTCCATGTAATAATCTTAGATTCAAGAATCTTTGGCTAGAGTAAAAAGGTTAATTTGTGAATAAGATTCATAAGGGACATTTTGGAAATAAATATTATGATGCATGGAGATTCAAGTGTAAGGCATGATCTATATTACTTGATCATGTATTGAGTTGACTTTAATCCATACTTAAACTTAAATGAGCCTAAATGAGATAGTGAAAGGTGAAAGGAGTTTATTGCAATGGTATCTGATATTGAAGGGTTGTAGTCAAACTACTGACTTCTTAACATTTGGGTAGTTATAATGTGTGACTAGACACCACTCTTGACTTATATATAATAATATCATTGATGAGATTCAATGATATTTATGGTATGTTACCAATTTGTTAAAAGCCCAAGAGGTCATACACAAACAAGGAAAGATTTGGATTGAAAATTAGAAAATGATGTTATGGAATATTATTAAATAATAGTTAATATTATTTATAATATTAAATTTTATTTTTGGTTTTTTGAAATACCATAAATAAAATGTGTTTTAGGTTGAATTTATTTCTAAAGAGGATTAAAAGATGGGCTCATAAGATCCATAGGTAGGACCCATTGATTTAAGTAGGCATATGTTAAACACATACACAACTTAAGTTATCATACACCTCTCTAACCCTAATGTGCCCATATATATTTGTAATATTATGGGATTAGGATTAAGATAACTCATCTTATGTCACTTCTCTTAAGAAAAACATGACATACATAATACAAAGAAGAAATCAACAGGTCCTACTAGTCTATTGATTAAAGTTTTATAGTAAAAGTGTTTACTAATCCAAATCTTCATCTTGGTATGTGTAGTTTAGAGATCTCCTAGTTTGGGGATTGAAAAGAGTTTTCTACAATTCTTTTGCAAAACAAGAAAGAAGTAAAATGACATTGAAGTAAGTGTTACTCTTATTCTCTATGCCATGATCTTTTGATTGAAATTATATTTGAATGATTATGTAGATCTGATTTCCATATGTTTTAAACAAAATTTTATTTTTTTTCACTACTATATCACTCTATTAAATCCAACAAAACCTAATCCCACTGCTAGATTAATAATGACTTGGTAACCTAAACCAATAAGAATTTAGTTTTCCTACTCTTAATATAACTTGAAAAATAAAAATAAAAGTTAATAAAATACATAAAAATTCATAAAAACCAATTAGACTACGAATTGGCCTAATTAGTCGACCTTATTAAACTCTAAACTTGACCTAATAATTTATGAGAATCTTAACCAAGCTTAGGCTTGGTTGAGTAAACCCAAAACTCACTAAATCATGCTAAAAAAATATTAACTAAATAAAAGTCTATATAGCTTGGACATAAAACCCTAAGCCAAAATCATAATTAGAGTAGGAATTCTTGTTGAATAAGGATTTACTAAAATAAGAATCCTTCATGAATTAAGAATCCTAATTGAAGTAGGAATCTTAGTTGAATTAGAACTCTTTGATTTCAGCTCTCTGATGACTTTGACCCATGATAAAAATTCCTTGAAGAGTAAGTTTGACTTGTTAGATTCAAACCATTAGATTTATTAATTGTAACTCTGAACCTCCATCTAAAATGTGTCCAATTTATGCCATGGTTGAATTGAAATTTTGATTATATGAATGTCGAATCTCTATGGTCCTAATTGTATTAGATCTAAATATGGTCCATGGCTAAAAGGTCTACCTACAAAAAATTTTCCAACTCCTACAAGGTAGTTAGATACTTGATCTCTTGTAAATAAGAATGATGCTGAAATAGGGCAAAAACCTAAAACTTTAATAGTTTAAGAAAAAATTAGCTTACCGAAGGACAATGATCGTAACATGCCATTGTTAGCAATTGGAAGCAGAAGTATGGTCCAAATTAAGGAAATCAATGATAATTTTTATAGTAATACTACAACTCTTAACCCTCTTCCTAAACTAAGAATTAAAATTGATAGAAATTTTATATTTCCTTAGAAATGTTAGATGTTCAATAATACCAATGTTTCTTCAGCATTAATGAATTTGTAAAAGTGATCATAACATAAGAGAAAGTGGGTCAAGCCAATAGGTCTATGGTGCATCAATTGGGCTCAAGGTCATCAATTAATGTTAGGTTGGGTGGTTAGATAAAAAGAAAGCTACAATTTAAAGTATGCTCTGAAGAAGTGTAAAAAAAGTTAATGATGAAGAGGTATCAACAGAAGGCATAGATGGCTCACCTAAAGCCACTTAATTGCTATGAATGCTTTGGTGTGGAACTGTTAAAGGCTGGGTCATGGCCTAAAGTTCAAGTGTAAAAGGATCTTTGCTTTAAATATCGACCTACTTTTGTATTTTTGATGGAAAGTAAGTAAAATAGTAATGTCATCTCTAGACTTCAAAGAATTCTTCGGTATGGTACTAGCTTCATAGTTGAGCCAAATAGGTTATTAAGAGGAATTGCACTTATTTAGGCTAATAATATTCAATTTTGGGTTGGCAAACATTCCAAAAATTATATCCACTATGATTGGGTCATAAATGAGGAACTTTATGCATTACTTTTACTCATGGACAACTTAATAAAAATTAAAGAGCCTTTTTTGGAAGGATATGGAACTTCTTAATCCTAGTCAAGCTAAGATATAGATGTGTTATGGTGACTTAAATATGATTAGCACTCCTTGGGAGAAGATTGATTGTATAGTTACAAATATTAATTAAATTGCTATTTCCAAACTTTTATCAATAGTTATGATCTAATCGACATGGAGTACAAAGGTCCTAATTTCTCTTGGATAAATAAGCAATATAGAGATAAATCTATTTTTCAACGACTTATTAGTATTGCTTAATATAGTAGGAAAATTAAAATTTAACCAAGCATATTGTTGACACTAGATTTTCACCTTTGCGCATGCAATTTTTGGTTTTTCTCAAAATAGTTTGTTACAGTGCTCCAATTTCAAAACTGAGTTATATACATGTTTTTTCTAATGCCATGAACCATTTTGTCATATGGAATATCTACCATTTTGCACATACTGTAACTTGCTTCCTTATTGATATGACTTGACACAGGTTCCCATTTTCAAAACTGAATTGGACATGTAAGTTTCATGGCCTTATGAGTCATTTAGTCATGCAACGCATCTACTGTTTGGCTTGTGTAAGCCAACGCATGAAGTGGGTTTTCAACTATATATGTAGCATATAGTTGATTTTCTAACTATGTTTGTAGCATATATAACTATGTATGTAGTACATATAACTATGTGAATAGCATGTAGTTGGAAAAATCCTACTTATCCTACATTACCAATCCATCATTGGCACACCTCCTAAGGATCTTATAAATACCCTTTGGTTATGGGCTTTAAGAAACACAATAGAATACAAAAAATATTTTAATCCCAAGATAGTAAGCTCTTTTAGAATTAAAATACACCTAATTAAATAATTAATTAGGATTAGTGACTAAACTTAATTCACTAAAAACCTTATACTTTTAGATTTGGATGAAGAACTTCTAGCCTTGGTAAGTCTCTTTTTCTTCCATTTTCCTTCAATTTTCTATAATTTCATGCATTGCTTCATGTTCTTGGTTGCTACACCAAATGCTATAACATTATTTAGGGTTTACCAATACCCTAAATGACTTAAAATGATCAAACAATCAACATTTTATTATCAACATTTTATTCATGTTTTCACTGTAAAATTTGATTTTTCTTGTCTAATAAATATGATATGCATCGTGTATATCATTATATGTGATGCATATTACATGTTCAACATAATGTATTATACATCTTGCTTTATTTTTCAAAAGTGTGATACATCTAACCTTATATGCAATGCATGTATTGATTCAAATTGATAAAAATCTATTTTTTAATTATTTTCAACTCGACGTTTAATTTTATTGATGTTTTTAATGCATTTATGATCTCATAATGATTCTAAAGCATTAGATCTATCATAAATCATCATAATCTCTTTAATTTTGACTTCAAAATTGAATTTTATTGAGTTAAATACTATTTTTAACTTAGTTGTTTATAATTGACATGATTGAAATAAAATTAAGTGTTGATTCATACTTTAATTGATGTTAAAGATATTATAGTCTTTTAATTTTTGTTTTCATGATCAAACTAGTTGATTTTGTAATTAAATCAATTTAATTTTGCTTTATTATTTGATTAAATGCTATTTTTAATTGATTTTATAGTTATTGTCATCACAAGCCTTAATTAGATGTTGGGCTCAAAGTATTATTGATGATTGGGGCCCAGGAAGTGGAAGTATTTGGTGATTCGATGCTGGTCATTCATTAGTCCATGGCTGAGTAGGATGTCAGAGAAGAATGACTCAATTCTTATATTGAATACATGAAGTTCATGATTCATAATTTTAGCTTGTTTAAGTTCATCCACACCTAGCGTGATGAGAATTAAATGGTTGATGCTTTAGCCACATTGATATGTGAGCAACCATAATGGCAAGTTCATCCTGTGTTCATCGAGTAGTTGAAGATTCCTTGCTATGAGGGTGAGTGGGTTATGATGCTAGATCAACAAGATAAGGCTCTATAGTATGCTGATATCATGAACTTTCTAAGAATCGATGGTTATTTAAAAGAAGCTAATAAGATTGATAAGCTAGCTTTGCTAAGGCTAGCTGTCAATTTTAACTGGCATCAGGGTGTACTTTATAGAAGAATAATTGATGGTCTGTAACTTCAGTACATATCGAGGAAAGAGATCAAGATAATTATGTAGATACTACAAATTAGTGCTTGTGAGTCCTACATGAATGAATTCGCTTTGTACAGAAAGATCTTATACCAGGGTTACTTCTAGCTTCCTACAAAGATAGACTACATATAGATTGTATGACGATATCATGAGTGTTAGATTCATAAAGATTTGAGTCACATCCTACTGGTTGAATTGTAAAACTTGATGATGCCATGGCCATGACCTTTCTCAGCATGGGAAATTAACATTATTGGTGAGATCCATCCTAACGCTTCTAATGGGCATCGGTACATCCTGATGGTTATCGAATATTTCTTTAAATGGGTGGAAATAGAATCCTACAGTAAACTAGGGGCAAAGCATGTTACCAAGTTTATAAAAAAGAATCTCATATGCTGATATAGGGTACCACATCACTTGATATTTGATAAAGGTGTGTAGTTCCAAGGCCAAGCAATTGATTTATTAGAGAGATATGGGATTGAACATCATCGATCCTCTCCTTATCACCCTTAATCTAATTGGGTGGTTGAAGTGGTCAATAAGATGATCAAGAAGATTTTGGCCAAGACTATGCAAACTTATCAAGATTGGCATGAGCAGTTATCATTTGCTTTATAAGGTTACAGAACTACTATAAGGAGTCCTATGGATGCCACCCTCTATTCTTTGGTTTAGTGGACAAAAGTCATATTATTGATCAAAGTGGAGTTGAAGTTACTTCAGATTATCTTGGAAGCTCAGTTGCTGAAAGCTGAGTGGAAGATAGCAAGATATAAATAGTTAGTTACCATTGATGAAAAGCAGTTAAAGGTTCTTTATTATTTACAACTTTACAAGAAATGTACGATGAATGCATTTAATAAGAAAGGCAGGCCTGTTGCTATATGAGAAGGTGATGTAGTTTTAAAGTAAGTCAGACTGGCTATTTGTGACCTATACGGGAAATTCAGACCAATTTGAGAAGGCTCATTCATGGTTAAAAAGATTCTGTCTAAAGGCGATGTCCATATTTCAGACTTAGAGGGTAACGAATTCTCTAAACTTGTGAACCTTGACTGTCACACCCCCGTCCCAACGCCCGAGGCATGCAACAAGCTCCCGTAGCATAACCGTCGCCCACCCGTCTCAGGCAAACAACGACTACACCACAAGGGAAGCTAAACCTGCTAATGCTCGTATAAGAAATCCATAAGAATAAACGGAAGCGAATA
>CANYBF010436597.1:0-11950 GCA_948192965.1 Dalechampia spathulata
GAGACTGCTCTCATGCGACCTTCTTACCCACCATCTTGTCTGATTCAGGTACTCTTGTTGATTCAGCAAGAATTACATGCTTCAAACACATGATGAATTCTTCTAAATCAGGGGGCAACTGTCGCACCCTAATTTTGGACCGGCTTGACTCAGATTAGGTTCTGGATGATTTTGGACCATTTTCGGTTGGTCTTGGGCCATTCCAAACTGATTCAGATCATTTCGGACCGTTCTGGGCCAACTCTGGCCCATTTTAGGATGACACGCGCCGCGTATCTTTTAGCCCTCAATGCATATGTACAAACTTATGCGATCGCGTATGTTTTTAGGGTTTAGCATATGTGGACATACGCGATCGCGTATGTTTTAGGGTTTCGCATATGTTGACATACGCGATCGCGTATGTCTCCGGGGCAGTAAATTTAAAAGCTTAGGAACTCCATTCTGACGGGAGGACAACTTTGGGGAGACGGATTAGGGTTTTCTGACGGCTGAAAAACACTCCTAAACCTAATATTGATCAATCTAAGCAACTATGATTAAAATTAATTCACAAAATCACATAGATTAGGTGGTTTTCAATTCCTAATGCTTGGAATTGGATTTTTCTCATCCCTTTACTTGGAGCTAAGGAGAATCTGCAAGAGGTATATCAATCCGTTACTTTTATATTGCTTTTTACGTGTTCTTTCATCATATTCATGCCTAAACTGTTGAAAATTGAATTATTTTAATGATTTGCGTATTGATTTTGGTATGCTTTTTCATGCTTTGCTTTCAGCTCGTAGTTCGTGCATTATCATGTGCGATCGCGTATGATAATTTCAATATCATATGCGATCGCATATGATCTTCCCGATCGCATATGTTCTATTTGATGTATTTTATTTACCGAACCATCTATGCCCAATCCAAAAGGCAAACCCATCGGACTTGGAGGAAGGAATTGGGCCTTGGGCCCACATTAGAGTTTTTATCATTTTAATTATTATTTTGGTTGGGTTGTATTAAATACCCAAATTGCTTTATTTTTGTTTATTTGTTTCTTATTTATTTGCTTTCTTTTGGGTGGGATGTATTTGCCCACATTTTATTTTCTGCCTTTAATTTTCTGCACTTTATGCTTTCTTTATGCTTTCTTTATGTTTATATGTGATTTGTTTTCTTTATATGCCCTATGCCATGAAAGAGTATGCTAATCAAACTTAAACCAATTGCATGCTTAAGAGCCTCCATTAAAATTAAACAAGTGAACATAATAAAATGGAACACTAATAAATTTGAAATCCCGAACCCAAACTCTGAAGAAATTCAGGCCGCTTCCCAACACGGGGAGGCCCGGGTTTTATTTCCCAGTTTTTCTAGTCATTCAATTGAATTGAAAAAACAAACTGGGTGGCGACTCTACTTAATAACCTCGACATGATCTTTCTAGGTTAAAGAATAAACTATGGAATTGCGCCATTGAAAGCAAGCACCACGGCATCTCACGCCGAACAGCGTGCAGCGCTCCCGCGTCCGGGGCGCGCTACTCTTATAGTTATATTGACTACATTGTAAAATTTTTGGAGCAGTAATTCTTCAGGCAAATTATGATGAGGACACCTTCTTTGTAGTTCTTTGAATCTTTCCTAAGTTTCATAGAGAGACTCACTATCTAGTTATTGGAAGTTGGTAATTTCCTTGATGATTTTTGATATTTTCACCAAAGGAAAATATTTTGCCAAGAAGGCTTGTACAAGTTGGTCTGAAGTAGTTATAGATCTTGGGGTTAATGAGTTCAGCCAAATCTTTGCCTTGTCTCTCAATGTAAATGGAAATAGATGTAGTCAAATTGCATCCTCCGTAACACCATTGTACTTAAATATATCACAGATCTCTAGAAAATTTAAGATATGAGCATTAGGATCTTCATTTGCTAAACTAAAAAATTATACCAAAGACTGCAACATCTGTAGTAGAGTTGGTTTTATCTCAAAATTGTTAACTGCCATAGCTGGTCTCATTATGTTTTGTTGGTTAGCATAGAAACCTGGCCTAACCATATCCATAAATGTCCTTTGTTCTTCTTCCATTTCTACAGGAATTACTTGCGCAGTTCATTCTTGAGCTACTCTTCGGTTCTCCCTTTCGAATCTTGTTAGATCTTTATAAACTTCTAACAATGGTGATTGAGAGTTCTTGGTTCTTCTTCTGCTCATACACCTACAGATTTGAAATAAAAAAATTAAAATAGAATGCTTAAATCAAATTATACTTTCTAATAATGATGTCAAATATATAAATCCTTGACAACGATGCCAAAAACTTGATCGGTTTTGAACCAGTAGTTTTATTCGATTACTTTACTACAAGTATACAGGTTATTGTAGTACAATATCAATCCTACAAGGATTTATTGCTTATCCACCACCCTTCGATATCTAACTTATTTAAGCAACAATAATAGGTTGAATTATCTTATGTAATCAATAATGACAAAAGTCTATGTTTAAAAGATGAATAAATAAAAGTAACGTTAAGAAGATAGAAACAATATTAAGAAGCATAGGAATTGAAATCTAAATCACCAAGCTGAGATAATATTCATGTGCTTATTACTACCTAAGATATCCTAAGCATCAATCTTCCTCTTTTGAGGTAAAACCAATTATTTTAGCATCAATCTTCCTCTCTCAAGGCAAAATTGACTAGATTTCTTAATAATCTCGAAATCACTCTCTTAATCTATCTCCCTCAATTAAAGAAACCATTAAGCAATCATACAGGAGCTAAGTGAATATGTAGATCTCTCATAAATACCAACCTAACTTGAATGTTTAAGCATTTTACGATTCAACTCTCATTGAAATTATAAAGCATAAGTTTTCATTTCTCAATAAAAATCTTTAGAATTAAGCATCCATAGTAATTTAAGCAAGCACAATCAACTATCACAATAAGGGATTTCAAGATTCAATTCCTACAAGAAGTACTTGGCCACTCATGGCTTAAGAGAAAACACAAGAAAAATGAAGGGAAAATAAAGAAAAATACTCTGTAGAATTCAATAATTCCTTTCCTGCTCATTGCTTCCTCCTTTTAATCCTTGAGTGGAATTGGCATTTAGCCCCAACTTGGATCTGTTAATTTCTCACCCATAGCTCTCTCTCCATACTATAAATTCCACTGCCTATCAGTCTTCTTTTAATATGTTTTATTTTTGCTCCTTACAGAACCCACTTTCTCCCCTCAGTCTTCTGTAAAATCATGCTTAAGGTTGCTCAATAATTGAGAAGCCATGATTGTGGAGATGAGGGCCACAATTGCGGCTTTTGCCAATAGCTTTCTCTTGAACTTTGACTCCATGATCGTGGAGTTGGATGCCATGATCATGGAAATTTCCAGTAGCTTCCTTCTTGTATTCTGTCCTAAGCCATGATCATGGTAATGAACTCCACGATCATGGCTTTGGTCTTTCATGCACCAAAACTCTTTGTTTCTCTTTATTTTCTCTTCTAACTCTACACACTTAACAAACACATCAAATTCCACCAAAAACATAGCAAAAAATAATAAAATTAATATGGACTCACATTTTAAAACATTTAAAACATAATACACGTTGGCATACATCATGACCCTTATGGAAAGTGATTAATTGAACAAGATTAATAATCTAACATTCAGATTATTTTATCATACTTATAAATAATTACATTATTGGTATTATACAAAAATATAGTTAAAATTTAAATTATTTTATTTAAATGTATAGACATATATATAATTGATATTGCTATAAATTATAATTATATTTGATATAGAAAAGATTATTAATAAAGTATTAAAGGTTAGTGTTATTTGATAAATTATATGATAGAAGAAAATGATAAGTGAATGACTAGTTAGAATAAAGGATAAGTTCGAATTTATTTATGAATGGTATATTTAGCAATAATCAAATTATACATGGTATTTAATTATAAGCATGTATATTCATGTGAACTAGCTTATGAACTAATTAAGATAGTCTTTAATTAATCATTTAATTATATAAGGTCATAACTTATATATGTGTGACTTAAGTGAAGAGATAAATTACATGTGCGTGCTTATGAATTTTTGGAATAAGAATAACTTCATAGGCTATTAATTTTATGGGTGATATAACTACATGAGAGTACATAATAAATGAGGTTAGGGATGATTTTATTGAAACTAAATGGATGGTATATTAAACTCATATACAAACATAATTTATTCAAATTAATAAGCTTATTATATGATTATGTAAGAGTAGAATTAAGATCATATGAGTATTAACCATGTTGCACACTTATATTAATGAAGAGATGTATGGGTCTTTCTTTTTCTAAGTAAGTCTTATGCTGACTTTTATAATGAACATGGGACAAATGAGTTTGTAATGATCTAAGAGAGTAAGGAAAGGTGTATAAGCATAATAGAACATAATTTTTCGGTTATGTATGACCCTTGTGCCTATGATAAGCGATGAATCATCCTTAAGTAGCAATGTTTAATTAAACAATTAATTAAGATACATAAGTGGGTTACATCTTAGGTACGGGTTAGATTGATGAAGAGAAATTCTAACAGAAGAGGGGACTAAGTTGTAGAATTAGAGTTGTTTGAATTACTTGCTAAGATTCATTTTCCATTCGGCCAAGGTTTGGGGTAAGTTCTTAAACCTCTATGAACTCTTAAAAAAATTTGATGATTGCTTAACACTAATTGTGCATAAAGTGGGTGATAAGAAGATCTTGATTGAATCCTAAATTACTATTTATATATTAATCCACTAATTAAAAATATAGAAGGACTATGTTTGTTGCACAATAAATCAGTCATTACATTCAAATATGTATATGTTTTATGTATGGTAATCATTACATAGCTAGAATATTAGGTTATATGTGCATGTCCCTCCCTGTATGTGCATGCTCATTATCATTGTTATTTATGATTAGTAACTAGCGGTTAAAAGAAGTGAAACATTAAATGGAAACTAGTATAATAAATGCATGTATTGCCTCTAAGTGTATGATCGCCGTTATCTACCTTGGTAAGAATTGCTAAGTGTATGACTATTTCACTAGTAAAGCGTGTGCTCATAAATGTAATTTACTAGCTAATCAAGATTTTTTAAGAATGCATAATATGTTATTTATGGAAGAATTTATGTGAGCATGCCTGCAAGCTAATAAGTAGGGGAGTATTGAGTATTAAATAAGTTCTGTGTTAAGATTAGGTGCATGAGGTATTTCTGTATAATTCTTGTTAAAGTTTGAATTGAATAAAGCAAGTTAGTTTAGAGAGAGAAATATGAGTTATACCAAATCTTGAAATTTTAAGATATAAATAATTCCTAAACTTAGTAAACTATTGTTATGGTATATTGGCATATGAAAACCAATTTAATGATCATTATCGTTAACTTGAGAACAAGATTTTAATGTTAACTAAAATAGCTTTTCTTTCATGAAAGAGGATGATTCCCTTGAACTAGAAGCTGCTAATGTATGCTTTGTGTTTACTCAAAAAGGTGCTATGCACCATTCCTATACTATATTGGACTGCTTAACCTTTGTAAAAGATGGACAAAGTCATTAAAGAATCTGATGATTAGTCATATTAATTAAGCATTACAAGATAGAAATGGTTAAGCTAATGTTGGATAATAAATTCATATATCAATAACATGTTTAGTGTATTATGGTCAATTTTATATTTATTCAATCTTCAATTTAACCTTGAGTGTGTATGTATGGGTTGCTGTAGATTAGCTTATATTATGAAGTCTTGAAAGGCTGTTCCTTAAGTAAATATACTTTAAGATTGGAAAGTGAAAGACTCACGCTCATAATTATGGAAGTCAAACCACATAATCTTATAGTAAATAGTAATAAGTAACTTCAAATCCCTCCCCCATAATGCTGCTAATATAGTTAAAAATGTTTTAAAGATTAGCTGAATTACACCTTAGAACCATATGAATATGTTCACTCTATGTTGTAAATTAGATGATAGTGGTTGCATATTTACAATTTTGGTTGTAAATGCTTGATAAGCCTATAGATTGGATACTTAAATATGTAAAACAAAGAGATTTAATTTGAGAAATTTAAACTATCTACATATAGTTAACTAATTGTTTTAATGCAATTACCACTAGCATATATATATATAGTTATGGAAAAAATAGATATTTCTTTTACACCATGTATATAAACATATAAATGGTTAAGGGGTGTGATTAAAGTAAGTTATGTATATATCCTTCAATCTATATCCCTCACATATAAATTATAAAATAGCAATAAGAGTTAACAAGTCCAAAGAGTAAAGAATTGAATTACTGGTATTTATTAAATTATATATTTATTTAATTATAATTTAAGTAGTGATCATGGCTAGCTATTTGTTATGGAATTTATAAATAATAGAAAGGTGAAGAGAGTGCAAATAAGAGATTGGTAGTCATAATAGTTATGTACGTATGAGAATAATTAAAAGTTAAATGATGTATATAAAAATACCAAGAATGTGAATATGAATGTATGGAATATTTACACGGATGTTTAATTAACAAGCCAAGGTACTTATATGTAACAGGTGAAGAAAATAAGGGGATTGCAACTTCTATTTTACAAATGGATAAGGGAAAAACTAAAACAGGTTTGTATCTAATAGTAATTATATTGTAAATGAGATTCATAGGTAAAAAAAATGAGGCTTAATAATTCAAGCAATGTATCATAAAATATTATGGATATTTGATTATTATTTATTAACATTGGATATGTGATATATTGATGTATCTTGGAATATCGATTTACAACTGTGCCGTCATTATATAAATGCATACATGATAAAATAAGGGAGGTGCTAGTATATTTACATATTAAAATGATATATAGACAAAGAATATAGAGATACTAAGAAAATAAATTATTGAAAATATACCAGTATAGATTATGCACAATCAGAGACAAAGGTTAATGTAATCATAGAGAAATGACGAATTCACAGAGAAAGATGAATTCATAAAGAAGTGATGAAATAATAGAAAATAGAGGAATGTAATTCATATTTGCATTCATTACCATATAGCATATCACAACTACAAGAACAGGGGAATGCAAGTCATAATTGCATTCATTAGCTTTTTTGCTATTATTTGATATACATAATGATAGTATGATTAATCTATGAGAAAGATGAATGATATACAGAATTTTATATGACCTTCGGAACCATGTTTTAGATAGTATAATGTATTCCTAGCAGATATTTTATTATACAACCGTCATTATATAGTTTATAAGTAGTAAAATATTTTATGCATGTAAATATCAAAAATGCTAAAATTTCCTAATGTGGTTTGTTTAAATTATAGCTCTCTAATGTGACACATATTATACCTGCATGCGTACGAACCCTAGTGGTAGTTCTCTTGGGATTTTGGGTTCAAGCAGCAACCCAAACTCATATGACATGATTTATAAGGTAAGTGTATGATAAGTGATAAACTCAATAAAAGTCATAATAGTTTCAGAATCAGCAGAATTTTACCTACCTCAATGACTTGCCAATAGTTGATTAACTAATCTCTACATTGCTAGCTACAGAGATCCAATGCCTACATTATATAGGCCAATTTAGCACTGCCCCAATCTATCCTGTCAATCATGTCTAGGTTGTATAAGGCCCACAACACTGACATATGGACAATGTTCCTTATATCATTAAACAGTATGCACCCTAGCATGTATAACAGGAAGTTATAGGTATACTGCTCTATAGAGATTGTCCTGCCAAGCATCTATGCTAGAATTTCCTCCTAAAGACAATCATAAGATATTTTATATCCTCCTCTCACATTAGGCGAGACACCTAACAAGCTAAAGATAGTACCATATGACCACTGCGGTGATGTCAACCTTATATCAAACTAGATAGGCAATCCAACATACTCTAATCTTGTGATCCCAATAAAGATCCTCAGGGTAATGGTTATATCTCTTACCGATAAATGGAAAGTGTTAGTAGAGTCCATCTATCTCTTTACCATTGTAGTGATGGCGAATTCATTACATTTCTTCTCCACGTCTATAAAGCAAGAGATGTACTGATCCGGTCAACTCTGTTATACTCTATTATGAATCTCCCATGGTAGCAGCAAGTACCATTCATAGACTCCCTATATGCTATTAATAGTATCCTTTAATTTATTATGTTGTTAATATATAAATCATATATTATGAATTCAATCCTTTAAGCATACTCCAACAATTGTTGCATCACATGAAAATAAAGTATAAAACATTTTCAACATGTTCACTAAACATGCATGACATAATCATACAAATCATATATGTAAGGTTAATGTATCAAAATCATTAAAAGAATAGAACTTTTCTAACCCTTTTAAATGAATCTTGAATAGAATTAGAAATTACTTAAGAAAATATACTTGTGTAGCTTGAAAAAGGGAGGAACTCCTTTATCATACAAAGATATAAAATTGAAATAAAAAATGGTAGAGAATGTATTCTCAAAACATTCTATCTCTATAACTCAATATACTAAATATTTTCTTTTATCTATTTCCAAAAACAGTTTTATATTGCTTCTATTTATAGAGATAAGAAGTGATTATAAAATTTAAACTTGAAAGTTACAACCTTAATCTTAAAAGGACACTTAAACTCTTAAGCAATTTAAAGGCAATTTAGTCTTTTCCTTAATCATCTTTTCAATAAAATTTCTTCACTCTTGGATAGTACTCTTTATATGCTTTCCAATGCACTTTAAATCATCAAAATCAAACACTTAAGGCAAAAGTTATGGTAGAAAAGTAAAAAGCATCATGAAGTGATAAATCAGATAACTTTAAAGGATCCCTTGTAATGAGTCAACACTCCCTTACTAACTCAAAATGTCTTGATGAGGGGTTAATATTTTGAGTGATCACTGAATTATAAGGGTTGTTTCAAATTGATCACTGAATTTTAATTTTTTTTCTTTTTGATCAATATATTTTTATTTTTGTTTCACCGATAAGTCACCTATAACATTTTGATCAAATTTATTAACGTAATGATAACGTGGTAATTAGAGTTAGAATTTTACCACATCAGACATCATGTCATTGTCCACATCAACACCATATCATCTTGTTTCATATTAAAATGATCACTAAACTTTGTTACTGGTTTTAAAAAAGTTATTGAGGCTTTTTTTTATCAAAATTTAATATAACAAATAATTAAAAAATAATTTATACATATTTGTATTTTTAAATAATAATTCTACATTATTTTACACATAATTTTTACCCAAGTGATAATTAAAATTAATATTTTATCATATTTTTTTATTGTTTAAGAAATGATATTTTGCTTAATATTTATGATATTTTTTTATAATTTAATCAAAAATTTACAATCATTTTTATATATACATGAAAAATGTTAATCGAAAAAATTATGAAATAAAGATATAAATAATTAAAAAATTATTTCTTAACCTAATATGAAAATGAAATAATTCTCATGAAAATGCATTGTATAATTTTATTTTAATTTTTTAAAATTTTATGATCAAGAATACAAATTTAACACGTACTTTTAGACATAAATGACTTCATATATATATACATTGATATGTAATTATATTATATTAATATATATAAAAAGCATTTGTTAGAATGATCTTTTTAATATTTATCAAAAAAATTTCTAATCTATATTTTTGGATGCATATATAGAAATAAATATAAATTGTTGATTAAATTATAAAGAACATACCATAAAAATTACGTAAAATATTATTTATTAAACAATAAATAAACTATAATGAAGCTCTTTTTTTCAATTACTAATTATTTCAAAATTAAGAATCAAATTATTTTAAAAATATAACAATATATAAACTAATTTTTAATTATTTATTATAATAAATTGTAATAAAAAAGTCTTAGTGACCTTTTTAAAATAAATAACAAAATTCAATGATTCTTTTTGACTTCCTATAACGACTTGACATTCTTATGTTTAGTTGGTTAAGCATTATTCTTCTATATTTTGTTTGATTACTTCTTAAAACCTAAAAAATACTTATGAATTCCTTAAAACTAACAAGTTTTGGAAAAATATTCAAATAAGCATTAGAAATAATGAAAATGCAACATAAAAACTGATATAATTAGTTATAAAATAGTGAACTTATATTAAATACCTAAACTGTCTATATGTTAAAATATCATTGTTCATACGTAAGGCTATACAAATAGGGATAAAATTAAGGTATAGTTGTTGAAAAGGGGGTACAATTTCACAACCATGTTATGTTCTAACAAGATGCAAAATTTTAAGCTAAATACTTAAGTTACAATAAAGGGTAGTAAAATTGTACAAAAGGTAGTATAATTATACCATTAATTATTATAACTTTTGTGAAAAAGACTAAAATAAGAGAACTATAAACAAGTAGATGGTACGGTCATACAGGGTCATGGTATGACTATATAATGAACTAAAAATTGTGATAATTATGAGCAAAGAGGTGTGGTGTTGTTGTACTAGTGTCTATTATGATAAAATATTATTAACATTAAAAGTTTCACTCTAACATTCTCCCTCTTTTTGATGTTGACAACCAATGTCCCTCTTAATAAAAGGATAAAACATTTATGCCATAAACAATAATAAGCCAAAATCATAATAAAATAAGAGAATAATAACTATCATATATTCAAGCATATAAGAGTCCACATGAAACATCCAAAAATAATTAAGTCTACATTGAACATCCAAATAAAAAAAAACATAACAAACCTAGAATGTAACTAAGCATCAATTAAGCACTATTATTATTCATAAGAAGCATAAAGTAAGTAAACATAAATATAAATGTTATTGATATCTACCTGTTTAGCAATATTAAATACAAACAAGAATCCAAAGCAAGGATATGATGGATAGCCTAATCATTAAAAAGTGGAGGAAATTATTAATTAAAATAATCATGTATTTACTGAAGGGAGGTTGAGGAAATGGTGTAGAATTGCTAGAAATCTTGGCAATATTGGAGGAGTCTTTGATCAAACTCATCAAGCCTCAAGTCAATAGTAGTAAAATGATAATCAAACCCATTGAGGTGAGTGTTAATGGTAGAAAATTGCTACGTCAACAACTCCATAATACTAGTAAGAGCAAACTTGATAGGGGATGGTTTAGATGAACCAATGTCATCATTATGCTACCGCTTATGATGGAGAACTACTTCATGGCAAGCATCGTCTCAAGTTGTATCCATGGTGGGTCAGAGATTCAAAACCTCATCCTTAAAAAATCCACATCCGACATAATAGGAATCTACATAAATTAAGAGATAGCTACTGGCTTATATCTATAAAGTGAGATGGTGTCATTAGGCAACCTAAGAGTAAGAATATATTCAAGATACCACTTAATATATTCCAGATGAGGATAGTACTCCTTAATGGAGTTACGCTTAGGGATTAAAGTGCTTAATGAATGATAAATCAAGATTGATATCTAAAAAAATCAAACTATAGGGTTTTAAGGGCCAAACATTTAGGGCTTTAGCAATATGGAGGAAATGGCCTTTAGATAAAATTTTCCAAGTTTCATAAGGCCATTTATAATCATTATGAGTTGATTGTACATAATTGAGATGATTTCATTAGTCTTCATAATGAACAATTCATATTGATAAGTTATCAATTTCACCTTCTTAGTTTAACTTAATTTGTTCTTTCATGGTGTGTTTCAAGTGTATCCTGTTGGTTTGCGTAGTTAATGAGCAGCGGAAGAAATTTAAAAATTTTTATTTTGAATCAGCAAACCAAAAGAATATCTTTGCATCAAAACACAGAGAAACAGGATTAGAGATTAGAAGCGACAGTTTGATAGTAACTCTT
>CANYBF010436711.1:0-11320 GCA_948192965.1 Dalechampia spathulata
ATCTTCATTGTCAATTTTTTTGAACGATGACGATGACTTTATCAAATGGGGACGGTGGAATACGGAAAAAGACGAAAAGGCCATCGTAGTTGAGTACGGAAAGTAAGGCACTGCGGAAAAAGTGAATTTTAATAAAAGCAACTTGTTTCCATGAAAGCCTGACACGTGTGACGATCGATGAAGTACGGACGGCTATGCCTTCGTTTCTGAACCGTAATAATTTGTTTGCCTCGGCGCCGATTTCACGGCTCATTTCCCCACAGAAGGGAATCTTTTTTGGTTGTAATCCCGTGCAGTTGTCCTTGCAGTGTTGTCAAATAGTCCGTATATTGGTACAAATTTTTATGTCATGGCTCCTTAAAAATATAAAATGAATATTTATTTTTTATGTGTAATTTATTGATTATTATAATTTTTAATAAATTAAAAAATAATTAAATACAATGTGATTAATATTTGTTTTGAGATTAATAAAAGAATATAAATCAATCATTTTCCCCAAGTTTTATTAAATATTTTTGTTAATATGAGAATAATGAATTTATTTATTAGGATTGGAAATTAAAAATAGTAGTTTTTGTAATTAAAATATAAAAACCTTTTTGATTAGGCCGCTGCTATAAATATATGTACCCTCGCCCCCCTCACCAGAATCACAAAAATCTGATGTCTTTCTGATTCTCTCCCTAAACACGTAAACTTGCTTCCCCTCTCTAAGAAAAATGGGATTTGCAGCAGAAAATAACGACCGGCCTGCAACTGCACCGACGACGCTAATATTCACGTACGGAACATTGAAAAAAGGCTTTTCAAATCACGGATTAATGCAAGATCTGATGCGAACCGGAGACGCAGTATTCAAAGGCATGCATCGAACCGTGGAGAAGTTTCCGCTCGTTTGTGGACCTTACAGAGTTCCGTTCCTCCTGAATCTCCCGGGTGCTGCCGGATCTCAAAGCGTGACCGGCGAGCTCTACGCTGTTACGCAGCGAGGATTGTCGAGGCTTGACGAGTTGGAAGGGATCACTCGGTGTCATTACGAGAGGTTACCGATAAAGGTGGCGCCGGAGGTGGCGGAGGGAGTGGCGGAAGAGGAAGCTGAAGCTAAAGTGGAGGCGTATTTTGCGCATAGAAGTTACGAGAAGGAGATGTGGAAAAGGAGCGGGAAAAAAGGGTATGGAGTTTACGGTGAGAAAGAAGCTAAAGGGTATGTTAGGAGAAAAGATCGGCCACAGAATTTGAGTTTTTTAGAGCAAATTCATGTATTTGTATCATCTAATTAATTTTAATTTTCAATAAACAATATTTAATTAGGCTATATTATTAGACTTATAAACTTAATTAAGCTATGGGAATTTGGTTGGTTATTATACAGCCGGTGATGAAAACTATGTTATAAAGTTTGTTTTCACCTAATTCAACTGCCCAATTAACTATTATTTAGAAATTTAATTCTAATTAATCAAAATAATAATAATAATAATAATAATAATCAGTAGATTCATTAAAGTAATAATTCAGTGATTAAAAATAATTTACTATGGTGTTGTTTTTGAAAGTAAATAGTCACCAATTTACTTCTCCCTCTTTTTTTTTTTTTTTATTATAAAAAAGTAGCTGAAAGCAATCACCATATTTTATTAATTGGCACGTTGCTGTGTATAGTACATATATAATGTATACAAGATTCTTAGGGATTCATACGGCGGGCTGTGCCTATGAAAATCTTGGTTGCTTCCTCTTTTATTATTATTTGTTCCCAGCCCATATTATATTTAAAATAGTAAATCATTAACACTAAAATTAATATATATTCTTAATTAGATGTAAAAAAATTAATATATAAAATTTTAAATTTATTAATATATGTATTAATTTATATTAAATATTATATATATATATATATAATTAATTATTCATATGTAAAAATGAGTATATAATATTTAATAAAAATGGAGTATTATTAGATAAAAAACTGGTGGTATGGGATGTGAATGAAAGCAATCACTATATATATGGTGGGGGTAGCTATTGAAATAGATATGTTTATTGCACGGTTATATAATAACATTACTTGCAAATTAAGTTGTTTGTTGCCCCCGTAATATGCTGGTGTAATAATTATATTAATGTATTAGTAAATTTAATACTAAAACAGACATATTTAAAAAAAACAAAAATATATCGAAATAGCAGATGACTCACTATTTTCTATATATTTTACTATAATAGTTCAAATAATATTATAATATTCTTTTTATCATTGAGATGAGGTGTATGATAAATTAGTCGATATTTTTCTCTCTCAATTAGTAATTTTCTTATAAATAAATTGACATTCGTTGGCCTTTAATATGTTTGAAAGGGTGAACGACGAACCAATTCTTTCGTTGTCAAGGGATCATAATTTAGGGTTTGCTACAAGATACCATTACATACACACACAGACAAGCATACCTGAAACCTGACGAATATTATTTAACGATATCATATATGGACAGGCATGCGTCGTGTATGTTTATATAAAGAAATAATTATGGTTTCAAACAAACTAAATTGCTTATGTTATGCGTATTCAGCAGGTTTCTTGTTGACGAAGCTAGCCTGGCTCCATGCATCCCCAGGCTGCTCTTCTTTTTAATTTATCTTTCTGTTCTTACCGGAGAAGGGCGATATCTTTTGCTTTGTGAATAAGGTCATGGACCAAATCAATCGAGAGCTCAGCCCAAAATCATACATCCAACTGACTCGGACTGTAATCTACTAGTCCAAAAAAGAATGGACTCAAACCAGGTTCTTGTTGCTCTGTTCAACTTCCATTTCAGTACCTGTCTAAAGAAGAAGCCTTGATATTATTGAGAATTCAACAGCACAAGTCTAGATTATTTTAAAAATGAAAGTTTTTTTACGATTATTCCTCGAGACAATCTTAATAACAATAGGGATCCTACTTAACCCTTTTCATGCCTTCTGGGAGTGGACTCATTAGTTAAACCCTCAAAACAGTCTGCAACATTCCTAAACACAGTTTCATATGTCGGCTAGCAGTTCCTAATCGTTATGGGACTAAAATGAGGCTATTCTGGTTTTTTAGCAGCAGCAATAGGGAACGGAAAGTTGCTATTTTGGACGAGTGTATTATATTTGGATGGCTCCTAACTAGCTTCTTTTCCAGCATCATAATCCTGCTCCATGGTCTTCATCATCTGTCAGAGACCGGCAGGTTATCTTTTTTGTTTTCCCCAATTCGGCAAAATGTTGACCGTTAGTTAGATTACCATCACATGTAATTTTGTTTCACATGTACGACAAGCAAAAGGATTAATTAATTTACTTAAATCCCAAAAAGCAATCATTTCAAAACAGAATACACCCATTTGTAAAAACTGTAAAATTTCAACATAAAATCATCATAATTGGTTGTAACTCGCAAGAACAAAAAGTGCGCCTTCTAACCATCACAACAATGATATCTTATCATTACCTTTGAAAATAACAGAGCATTTTAAGCAGGCAATGCTCTTTCATTTTTTTCTTTAGCAGGATGCTCTACCTTTGCTCTTTTATCGCACGAAATGATTAATTAACTAGCTAACACTCTGTAATTGAATAAATTTTATTTGGGTTGAGAGTTGAATTTGTATCATAATTGACTGACTGCTATTCAACACTGTGACATTAATGTTTGAAGGCTGAGGATGCCAAATTAAATTTAGTCATAACGTGACATTAATGTCGGACATGTCGACCAGCCGCCACCACCCCTCCTTTGTGAAAGCGTTTAATTAAATGACCTGTAAATTAAAAGATAAGCTATAATTTCCTTGTATAAATATAAAGGGAAAGCTAGGCATATCATCTTATCTAAAATTCCCATATCATCAGCCTGCAGAATTACCATTTTAAGCAATGGCAAAGACCACCAACTCGCAAGTTATTGCATGCAAAGGTATGTCATTTTGCATTTTAAAATCCTCTGGTTTTGACTTTCCTTCTTGAAGAAGATAAATTATTATGTTGAATGTCGAATGTAGCTGCTGTTTGTTGGGGAGATGGGGAGGAGATGAAGGTGGAGAAAATACAAGTAGATCCTCCTAAATCTTCAGAAATTCGACTTAAGATGCTCCATGCTAGTTTCTGTCATACTGATATCTTATGCTCCCGTGGTTTTCCATTCGTTAGTTCTTTTTATTTCTTTATTTCCCTTTTCACACATTGTCTTTTCTGTTTGTTTATGTTTAAGAAGGTTCGTGTTATTTTATTTTCTTTATTCTCTCTTCTTCAGCCAGTCTATCCTCGAGTTCTTGGCCATGAAGGTGTTGGGTATGTTTTCACTTGATTGATAGATCCGATTTTAATACAGTTGCTCAATTCGTTCAATTACATGAAGAAATATGTATATATTTTTTGTCATTGCAGAGTAGTGGAGAGTATTGGAGATGATGTCAAAAATCTGAAAGAGGGAGATATAGTGATGCCAGCATATGTTGGAGAATGCCAAGAATGTGAAAATTGCACATCAGGAAAGACCAATTTATGCCTGAAACACCCACTATCTTTTAGTGGGCTGATGCCTGATGGAACTTCCAGAATGTCTGTCAGAGGCCAGAAGCTGTATCATGTTCTTTCTTGCTCAACTTGGTTTGAATATACTGTAATTGATTCCAATTATGCTATCAAGATCGATCCAAGTGTGAATCTTGTACATGCATCCTTCCTCTCTTGTGGGTATTCCACTGGATTTGGATCAGCTTGGAAAGTCGCCAATGTTGTCCAAGGTTCCAGTGTTGCTGTTTTTGGCCTCGGTGCTGTCGGACTTGGGGTAAGTATCAAAGGAAATAATATCCTTCCACTAAACTAAGTCATCCAAATTCCATTGGATTACTTCAATAATTAATTTATTATTATTATTTATACCAATAGCAAAGCTTTGAGTTTAACAACGCAAGTTGTAAAGATATTATTATGAACAGGCAAAAAGAACTTGAGTATAGGATGGATTTTGAAATCTGCTGCTTTTGTCCTGTTATGAATATAATAAATGTGGTGTGGCAGGCAATAGAGGCGGGTAGAACGCAAGGGGCAAGCAAAATAATAGGAGTAGACAAAAATGGAAGAAAGGAAGAAAAGGGGAAAGCTTTTGGAATGACAGATTTTATAAATCCAAGTGAATCTGGAAAATCAATTTCAGAATCGATAAAAGAGTTGACAGGCGGACTGGGAGTGGATTATTGCATAGAATGCACTGGTGTCCCCACTTTGATTAATGAAGCTATGCTTTCTACAAAGCCGGTATGCCTTTTTTTATGATCATCTTAAGGGTATTTTCGATAATTACTTATACAATAATGATGCATATGTGATGTGGGTGTTAGGGGGTTGGAGTAACAGTGTCAGTTGGGGTAGCAAATGAAGCAGCTGTACCCATCAATTTCCTGCCTCTTCTTTGTGGTGGGACTTTGAAGGGTTGCATTTTTGGAGGACTGAAGATCAAATCAGATGTCCCTATCTTACTTGACAAATCCCAAAACAAGGTTAGTTCATTGAATCTCCAATTCTAAGAGATGCCAAATTATGAAAATAAGTTAAATTTAGATATTGTTTTTCTGGCAATAAATAAGAAATATGGAAAGAGTACTTCTCATAATGAAATTGTCACGCAATTTGTTGTAGATATCTTGTTTTCTATTTTTTAATGATGACATGGAAATTCTAACGTTGACCCAAGTAATTAGATAGCATAGGGTTTAAATGATAATGATGATGATTAAGTAGAGGTCTGATTAATGGTTGTTTTGGTATTAATCAAAGCAGGAATTGCATCTTGATGAACTTCTTACTCATGAAGTATCACTGGAAGATATAAACGAAGCATTTCAACTGATAAAGCAGCCAGATGTTATCAAGATTCTCATCAAAATCAACTGATTGTTATATTGAAGTTTAGACATGCATGCATGTACTCATTTTAATTGTTGTATTGTTGGTAATGTTCTCTTGCATGTATTCAACAATGAATAAAATTACTTGTTCAAATATGTATTGGAATCTAGAAAATGTAAATAATCTCTATCACACATTTTAAAGGGAAAAGTTTTGAAAAATACCGTCTTATATTACTCATTTTCTAATAATTGCACCCAATCCTCAGAATGAACACCATTAATTGAAAAATTCATATAAAATTATTATCTAGCTCACAATCTATCAGCCAATCTCTGTCAGAGATCATGAAGAACTTGAAGGCTTACTTGATAAGCTCGTGGACATGATAGAGGACGTCATGCCAATTGCTTTACCCTTCTGGACATAGTATTGACAACGACAAAAATATTAGCCCAATTAATTCAATTTGTATGATGTTCAATGATAGTAGAGGAAGTGATCGGATGCATACCAGCTGCATGAATAATGCTTCAATGGTATCATTAAGGCTGCCTTCCCAATCCCATTCGTATTCCTCTTCTCCTGTTTGAACTTTCCATAGCTTTGATGTCGTCATCACTTGTTTCGCAAATGCCTTCATATTGGGGCATTCTCTAATTATCACTTCCTCCAATAATGGAAACTTGAAGGCAAAATCACCCGAATAGAAGCTTATGAGGCTTGGCAGTCCATGGATTGTGAGAGATCTTAGCTGCCTAAACCAAATCTCACCATGATCATCATCTTCTTCTAGTGCTACTATTTCTTGCATCATCTCACAATCCTGTATATCCATACTTTTTAATTGCACAAGACTTCTAGCTGCTGTAACAGTTATCAGATTGATCAACCCATGACATTTTGACACTTGCAAGGCTGTTAGAGTTTGGAAAGCTACCGGAGAAGATACTAATACTTTCAACAATGGAAGCGAGGGAGGACGTTTTCCTTCAAGAGCATGGAATTCATGAAGGGATGCATCACTGATAACAAGCTTGATCTCTAGATTGGGTACTTTCTCAAGGAAATCAGACGGAAAGTTTGGGAACTCATCAGGATAGCATTTGAATGTGAGAGCCTTTAGACGACAGAAAAATTCAATCTGATATGGTTGATGCAATACATTCTTGAGGGTGTTCCATTCCACAAATATTTCATCCAAACTTGGCATTGAAATCTTGACAAACCAATTATGGTGTCAGATGAACAGAGAGAAGCTAAAATTAGTGATGATTGCAGTCCGTACAACACCAAATAATTTATATTCTTTATTTTTATGACTTAAATTGTACTTGTGTAAATTTAAAACTTTTTGGTATTATAATTATTCTTAAAGTTTTTTATAAATGTAATTAAATTATATATAAAATTTATTTATAGTTAAAAATTTAATATTTTTCAGAATATAATTTAAGATAACATATAATTAATATAAATTAAAATTAAATATCTCTGTGCAAAAAAATATTATTTATAAGTAATGATGGTTGAAATAATTAATTATGATATGCAATTAGAGTATGAAAATATGGAGTATTGAAATGAAGAATAGGATGGACTGACCTTGCCGTCAAAAAGGGGTGAAATGACACTATCAATGGGGAGTGATTCTTCCATGCTCGTCTCTACCTTCGCTCTAGCAAATAAATTCATCTTCGGACAGCTTACTACCTTGACTTTTTTCAAAGATGGGCACATCAGAGCATCATTTTCGGAGTAAAAACTTGACAAGCTCTGCAGACATTCAAGCCCCATCGACTCTAATGAAGGAAACAATGTCTTACGACACAGTTTCTCTTCATCTTCTATTATAACGATATGTTCCACCAATGAACATCTTTCTACTTCAATATGCTCCAGATTTCCAAGACTCAATGCCATCGACACTGTAAATATATGATCCAAGCGGCCGCAATTCTCAATTTTGATCAAACGTAGACTGCCAAAGCTTAAAATTCCTTCAGGAACCTTGTTCCATACATGCCTCAAACTCTGCAGATCAATCAACTGCAATTCCTTTATGCCCACATCAATAGATTCATCCCCATCTAGACCTTCCAGATCAAACACTTCCTCTATGGAATCACATTTTTTTACAACCAGCACTACCGACCTGCGCAAATACTGAAGCAGATTTGATGGTAGGGCATTTGAAAAGGATGCACAATCATCCACTACCAACTTCCTCAAAGAGGAGAGATTTTTGAATGGAAACTGTTCATTCCAATTCGCTTTTAGCATGGGAAAGTTTGAGAGTTTCAATTCAATGAGTCTATCAAATCCAACCTAATTAAAATTATGAAATTAGTGAATGCAATAGCAGAGAAGTAAAATGAAACAGTTTAAAAAAATACATACCATATTCGCGTGCATTTTTTGAATCGTGGCATTCAAATCACCTTCCCACTCTATTCTTATGCTGGATTGGACATTATGTAGCTTCGGTGTTCTTAAAACTCCCGAACAAAATAACGTCATGTTGGGACAACGGGATATGGTAACATTCTCCAAAGAAGCAAACTCGAGTAAACTACTATTGAAGCAGAAGCCTTTCAAGGAATGTAAATCTTCAAGTTGCAAGTTTTTCATCTTACTGAAAACGATCTCATCTAATACTTGGCTTGCTTCGCCTCCAACTACTTCGGTCAACATCTCACACCGACCTACACTCAATTCTACAAGTTGCCCTAAATTTTTTGCCACTGACAATGGTATCATGCATTCTAGCTTATTGCATTTTTGGACTCGTAGAGTTGTCAGATTGTTGAAAGACAAAGAAGATGGTGCAAGATTAATCAGATCTCTGCATGAACTTATCATGGAACCTTCTACGCTACCATTGATTTGGAACAAGTGGTTGAGAGAAGAAGTTTTTACAATAAGCTTTTCAAGGCTGGGTAACCTCTGAAGAAACGCAAAGAGATAAAAGTATGATTTGGATGGAAAGAAGCGCAGTTTAACAGCTTTTACTTTTGATGAAAACTCTAGCGGTAGTTCACATTGGAGAATCATTCTGATGGATTGACTGTCTAATGATAGCTCTTCCAAATTTGACATTCCCTAATTATACAAGAAGCGATTAATTAGTTAAGAGTTTATCTTCGGCATGTAATTGGGAATCGAAACACTAAAGCAATTAACAAACTAACCTTAAGGCTAAAAAGTGGCGTATTGTGGAAATCAACCTCTCTCTTTGATCTTCGTTCTGTATAAAACTTTGTCCTCACCTTTGGACACTGATATATGGTAACCTTTTTTAGTGTTGGACACTCTTGATCACCACTTCCTTTGCAGAATCTTGGAATGTTAGGCAAACTCTGGAGGACTAGAGAGTTCAATGAAGGTAAAATGACGGTGGATAACATTTCTTCAGCGGCTTCATCCTTTTTAATCAATGCTTCCATCATTTGACAATTTTCCAGTCGTACCTCTTGGAGATTTTCAAGACATAAGGCTGTAGGACTGCAAGTAAATGCATGCCTTAAGCTACTACAGTTTTGAATGTTAAGCAAATTGAGCTGCTTCAAGTCAAAAATTCCCTTAGGATCCTTGTTCCAACAATCTCTCAACATGGGCAGGTCAATTAAGTGCAACTTAGTAAGGTAGGGCAGTAAACCTACATGCCCTTGAATGGAAGACATCCCTTCCAAGTCAAATACCACTTCTACTGATTCACACCCTCTTACCTCCAAATTTGTGAGCCTATTTAAATACTGCAGTTGATTGATTGATAGAGCTTTTGTTAAAAATGCACACCCATCCACTGTTAGATGTGTTATTGTGTGGAAGCCCCTTCCCAGCTGTTGGCCATGCCAATTCTTTCTGAGCTGATTAGAATACTTGGACAGTTCGAAATGATGGACGTCAACCTAAAATTAGGATTTATTTGAAATTTTAGACATAAGAATGCTCCAACAAGTAAAAACAACAATTATATTATTACAATCAATAATCAAATAACTATACTCACCAATTGCGTTGACAGTTTGGCAATTGTCTCGTTAAGGTTCCCCTGTCGAAATTGTTCATGTGGACTTCCATCCTTTCTTACTACTCTTAGCCTTGGCGCGTTTACGACTCCAAGAGAGAAAATTTCCATCCGATTGCATCCATTAATCATGACTTCTTCTAGCATTGGGAAGTTAAAATCACAGTTCCCTGAGCAGAAGCTTGCGAGATCATGTAAATGCTTAAGTTGCAAAATTCTTAATTTGCTGAAAAGAATCTCATCCACTGAACGATCTGCATCATTTCTCACCACCTCAGTCATGTTCCTACAATCAAATACTGTCATTTTCTTGAGTTGCTTCATTGTTTTGGCTGCTGACGCTGTAACCAAGCATTTCAACTTGTGACACGATCTCACTTCAAGAGTTGCTAAATTTTGGAAGGATGCTGATGGATGCACTATACTGATTAAACTGTAACAATGAGTAATTTGTAGACTATGAACATAACTGGCACTTATTATTGGTTCCAGTCTGTCTTCCTGCTTCCATATATGTTTTAAATTCCTAGATAGGGACACTTGCAAGTGTTTAATCTGCGGAGGTGTTTCATCTGTGAAGAGCATTTCTGAAGGAGCATTGCTAACAACGAGTTTCTCCAGATTATGAAGTCTCTCAAGGAAATGCAATGGAAAAGGTAGTGAGTATTTCGTTAAACCTGTCAGATTAAGTACTTTTAGCCTACAAAGAGAGTCTTGATGAAGCTGCATTGTCATGAGATCTTGGTAATGAAGAGTGAGCTCCTCGGAATATGAGATGAGCTGAGGATAAGAAAGCAATAAATTGGTGAGAGTAATGATGTAGAAGAGCAGCAATAAACTCTAAACAAAGTAGACATCAATAACTATAAGTCGTGTACATGAAATCAAATACTAATTTCAGTTGAGTAGTAAATAAAATTTTCAAGAAAGACATAAATGATTATCAATAGTTTCTTGAACCTCATGTTATCTATCAACAAAATATTAAATTTTTAATTTATGATAAATCTACTCATTTATTTACTAATTTTAATGTCATTGATATTATATATTAAAATTTTTTTTATCCTAAATGAACTTTAGTAATAAAAATTTGAAAATTTAATTATATAATGGAGAATGTGAAAGGTTTTTTTTATTTATTTTACTTTTTCTCTTCTTTATAATAAATATAAGTAAATAAATATATATCATAACATATAATATATATATTATACATGATATATACTTATAATATATGTCATGTATATTTGTGGTATTTATAATATTTATTTATTTATTTATTATATATATCATATAATATGATATATATTTATATATTATATAATATAGATTTTATATATATGGTGTATATATATTTATATATATTTGCAACAATAAAAAGAATAAACCAACAATAAAAAAAAT
>CANYBF010436788.1:0-14084 GCA_948192965.1 Dalechampia spathulata
GCAGAAGGTGGTAGCGTTGTCATCTTGTGAAGCTGAATATATAGCCACAACTGCTGGTACGTGTCAAGGAGTATGGTTAAGCAGGATTCTAAGAGATATTAGTCAGCTGCAAGTAAAACCCAAGCTTAACGTTGATAATAACTCAGCTATAACATTGGCAAAGAACCCTGTTTACCATGATCAAAGTAAGCACATCGATACCAGGTTCCATTTCATTCGACAATGTATTCAATCTGAGATTATTGAACTGGGGTATGTGAATACAAGTGAACAGTTGGTGGATATACAACGGTTCATGGAGTTAAGAGAAACGATTGGCTTAAAGAGGATTGATTCAGCATATAAACAAGTTTAGGGGAGTGATTATTGGTTATAAACTTGTTTTAATTTATTTCATTTTGCTGTCATAAGCCACGGCTTATCTCTTAGCTGTTGGCATTTTATTTCTTGTTTATTCTGTCCATAAAGATAGGAATAGTCTGTTGAAGAGTTGAGCTGGTTTGTAGGGAATGGAATTAGTGGAAGTAGTGATAATTGAATTGTAGCAGAACGTGTTTTTTGTTTTTTTCTATTATATAAAGAAAACGGTGTCAGTTGCAGAGATGTAACACACCACAAAAAGATTATTATTTTTGAGTGTCTTTGCTTCTTCTTTATCTCTGTTGTTTACACTGGGGTGTTGTTGCTTTCCAGAAGATTGAGCACAGGTTGTAGGCTCTTGGGCATTCATCTGTTGAATTGGTGGAGGACTAACAGCAGTCATATGCTCATCAGCATTTTCAGATAGATGATTCTTCATCTCCCTGTGCTCTTGGCACAAGGCACACCAATGCATACAACAGTGCACCTGACATGGGTCATATGGTGAGTTCTGCCAAAACCGGTCGAAAAATCAACTCAGACAACAAATTGATATTTGCATTTACACTTCCGTCATCAAAATTTGCAAGCTTGGATGTCAAACCCTATTAGCCCCCTCCCCTAACCAGAAACAACTCATAGGATAGATCATTAAATGACAAGTTATAGTAAACATTCCTAGTCATAATTTTACGGAAACTCTTGTCATAGGCCAACCATTGGTGAGATTAAACTGAAAGCATACGAAAGTGCGCATATAATTGCATTATATTTCAAGGTATCTATGATTTTGTAATGTTCAAGTTAAAGACAACATTTCTTGCATGTCTGATACCAATTAAGGTAGAAAATAATTTTTAGATGATTTTAAATTAATTATTTGGTTTTATTAGACTTTTAAATCTGTTTCTCGAGAAAACTTCAATTCATTCTTTTTTTCATAATAAAACTTTCAATCAACAATTTTAATAAAAGATGATATTGAAAAAAGTTAATACCAAAAGGGCAGTAAAATTTCAAAAAACACAAGGATACGAATACCTTCATATGATACTTCTTCTGCAAAGACTGTCGAAAGAGACCGGTGTAGATGCCGCACGTCCACCAAGTAAAGAGAAGGCCCTCACATGGGGAAAGAGGTCTTAGGATCAATGCCATGGAAGAAACCAGTAGCAGCAGCCAGTGCAAGTCCTCCTTCAACACACATAGCATGGCAAATGCACGCATTTGTCCATGGAATGTCATCTCGCAGTGTTTCAATATTATGTTCAAACAACACACACGGGCAAAAAAAATCCTGTTCTGCCTGCGCCACCAAGTCAAGCGTTAATGCTTCTTGTAACTATGTTGATATGATGTTGAAGGTAAACATCTCGTGCATATGACGAAAACAGGCAATGCCTTCATTTGTCCCTATCAGGCTACTCTTTAAATCCTTTTCTTTATTGTACAGATTCAAACAATGAAGAAAAATTGTACAATTAAATAGTTATTTAGATTTCATATTAAACTTTCCTTTAAATAGATATAATTTATAGTATAATATACAAATTATATTTTGTTGATTTAATCCCTGCAACCAAACAACAATGGATATAATTAAATTTAAAAAAAAATTCTTACGACTCTCCGACTCTTCAAGGCAGCCACAAATTCCTGTGATCTAATCTTCATCAGCAGGAGGCTCGTAGCTTTTAGGTCAAATTTGTCCGCATTCGATACATCTATTACTGGCCAGAGTTTTACGAATGAATATTGAAAACAAGAAGAAACCCTAAGCAATGTGCAATTGGATCTCAAATCGCAACCTGGGGAATATAAATAGGCTCATTAATGATAACCATGACTTTTACCTATATTTTCCCCCTTAATATAATGTCCTTTTAAACATTATTTTCATGTTTTTCCCTTCAAACATAATCATATAATATAGTATTTCATGCATTATTTACATTCTCATGCATCATACTCATATATTATATACTTAGCATAATTTCATACATTTTCATACATATTTTGCATAATTCTTATGATATTTCATATAGCCTAGGAATTAGCTTTATTTAGATGGATTTTACATGCATTTAGTAAGTTTCTTAAGTGTTATTTTATAGTTAAATCATAGTTTTAGGTCTTAGAACTTTAATTTTTTCATTCAAGCTTAGAAAATAGGATATTTCATAGCACTGGTGAGTCATCCATGAGTCATGTAAGTCCATCCACGACTTGTGTAAGATCCATTTTTCTTAATTTCTTTTTTCTTTTTCATTTCCTACAAGCCATCCATGACTCGTGTATGATTCGTACCCCTTAAATTCTTGCTCTTTTTAGTCGTTTCAAAAGCCACACGACTCGTGTATCATTTACATGACTCATGTGATGCATTTAGGTCACTTTTTCCCTTCCGTTTCTAGCCCTAGGATCATAATAATGCACGGTTAAGATTCATTTACCTTTTTAGAGATAGATATTAGGGTTTTATTCACTTAGGTTTAGGGGGATTCACAGGGACATTCATTCACTTAAGATTATGAGAGTCTAGATTAGGGTTTTAGGTTTAGAGGGAGATAGAGAGAAAACAAGATAAATTTTATGTGATTGCTAATCCTTTCTTTGATTTTTCTTTTCCTTATCGTAGCCTTTCATCAAGATGTTGAGGAAGCAATTGAGGAGGAATTGAGAAGAGTAGAAGGTAGAATAGCAGGAGCATTAGAATTATTCTTGATTCTCTTTATCTTTATCCCTTTTTATTTTAGTTCTTGAACATTTATTTTTGTTGTATTTCCTTTATTCTTCATGTCCTTTTTATTTATTTATTTTTCAATTATGATTTGACAGTAGTTGTAGGGATTGGATAATGTTTTGAATAGATTTAATTCCTTTGTATTTATGAATTCATTTACCTCTTTATGTTCTTGAGTTGTGATTCATGGTTATGATGTTTGATTGTTAGAACTGGCCCTTTTAACATGAAAACATAGAATTAGTTTTGTTAATCGCTTTAAAAGAAGGCTTAACCTAACTGAACCAACTTAGGAACACCGAATGATAACTACCTAGACATAGGAGTTAATTAATTTGAAGGCATAAAATGTAGTAAATGAACTTAATCACTGAAGTTGATCTTAGCAATCACGAAAGTAGGGTGTTAGCTTAGCTTTAGTAGGTAAATATTCTTTTGAAAGAAAGAACTTTGCATCTAAACACTGCTTTGAAGTTGCTAATTGAATTAGTAATGGAAGATTTATTCTTTATTCATCATCATTCAACCTTATGTTTAACTATGTATTATATATATATATAGTAGTTGATTAGTGAATTTAGTTAATTGAATAAACTATAATGTTGAATTGCCTAGATAATTGATAAAATCAATAACTAGTACTTAGCTGCTCTTGGTCTCAGTGAACGATACCCTTATATTGCAGTTGCAACCTATATTCTTGCGACGGTGTGATTAAAATTTAAGGATTATAAATTTAAAACTTATTGATTTATATTGCACGTGAAAATAACTCTATTTATACGCCAACAATTAAGTTCACCTGTCATGATATCTTCCGTAGGTGATTGATCTTTCATTAATTTCACGTACCTTGACTGCGTATTTACATCCACCATTTTCTTCCGATTCTAACAAAAATGAGCGTCCTTCTAATAATTATTTTTCTCCATGAACCAACTTTGTTTTACACTCGATGCCGCTCCAATTCCCAATTCCTAACGCTTTATGATTTTGAGATCCATCCATTGGACATTGCTTTATGTCCTCGTTTTGACTCATTTTTTCCTCATTGTAAATTAGATGATCTAACTATTATTTCATTGATTTACATCTAATTCTATTAATTTCTTATTTTATTATTTATTTTATTCATATTTTTAATAATATCATATATATATATATGCATTAACATTTTGACATCCTTAAATTAAATTTAAATAATATTTAATATTTTGATATTCTTAAATTGATTTCAGATTTTTATTAGTTGAATATTAAACATACTAGGAATTAAGATATTTTAACTATGTCAATATTATTTATACCTTTTCACTTCTACAAAAAAATGATCATATTTATTAGACTTGTAATTTGAAAAGAGATCGATGAAATTATGTTACTTTTATTATTGGTTAATAATTATAATGTCGGATAAAGTGAAATTGGAAAAAAAATAATGGAACTAAATAAAAAATTGGTAAATTAAAAGGAAGTTAGTTGTAATGATTGATATTTATTATTGATTGATTAATGTTTTTAGATTGATAGTTAATCCTTTCATAATAGTTTATCTCTACTATTTATAGATGTTGCCACCTGAAATTGCTTGATCTACATATATTTGTTCAAGAAACTACTAATTTATTCACTTTCCTTTACTTTTTTTTAGATTGATAATTAATCCTTTCATAATAGTTTATCTCTACTATTCATAAATGTTGTCATATGAGATTCCTTGATCTGCATATTTTTGCTTTTAAGAAACTGTCAATCATGTATTTGTTCATTTCCCTCTACCTTTTTACTCAAATAATATCATTGGATGTTTGATAGTCACATGACTTAATCTTTGAATATTTATATGCTCCATCTGAATTAGTTGATAATCAACTTCAAGTAGCACAATTGATTTTGTACTACCTTACCTTTAGCTCCATGTTTTGTTATTATTTTTGATCAACATTATAAGCTTATGATTTTCAAAAACTTAACTTAGATTTTTAAATATCATACCAAAATTATTATTCTAAATCAGATTACAAATTGACCTATAATAAAATGATGTAAATGATGCATTACACACATTCAATCTTCTAGGCTGAATCACATGGAAGTTAATTGATGAAATTATTACTTAAAAAAGAAGAAGAAAGTAATAGCACTAAGGAAATACATAAATAATAATAATAAATGAATAAAATTAATCAATACTTACACACAAAAATACCCACTGTCACATCCATACTAGAGACCCTAGTTGTTTTGCACGGTTGCATGTGGATTTATAGATGAATCAGAGGAATAATGTGTGCATATGTTTGATAGATGAATGGATGATGATGCTTGAGTATGCATATGATTGTAGCATGAATGATTGACTGATGGTTTAATGTATATGCTTATGTATGATGATATTGTGCTTTTGGCATGCATGTGATATTAGAATGTGATTAGGTGAGAGTTGAGGAAGGGATGATGTTGAGTGGTAGAATGGGTGGTTGCCACCTTATTGAGATGTGTGATTTCTTTGTAGTATAAAGGGCAAGCACCGTGCTTAACATGTTATGATTGAGGGTTTAGAAGTGTTTTATGACTGAGTTATGGCTTATATACCTTGAGAGGGAGGTTAGGAAGAGTGTAGTTTGAAGGATGGGTAGTGGTACGGGCATACGGGTAGCTGTACGGGCATACCAAGTAAGAGAGATTAGGGGTCTTAGGCTCCTGGAGGCCATACGGGTGTACCAAAGGATTGTCCGATCGTACGTGTCCTCACAGGAAATTAGGTTTATTAGGTGACTTGTGGAGGTACGGGCGTACCAAATGGGGTACGAGCGTACCGTCCCTCGCAGGAAATTGTGCTTGTTAGGAGTTTTAGCTCCGTACGGGCATACCAAATGTGGTACGGCCGTACACGACTTAAGTTGACTATTCAACGGATAAGGACAAGCTTTTCCTTACTTTTCTTTCCTTTCCCTTACTTTCCCTTCCTATTCTACCCTTCCTAAACCCTTAGAAATAATAGAGCAAAGAGTCTTAAGTGCCAAGAAAGTGTGAGAGCTAGAAGTTAAAGGTTTTGGTCATTAAAGCGGGACTACGAGCTGACATTAGAAGTGGTCTTATTATAGGTTTGTGCTAGCTATGTTGTTTACTTCTTTTCTGGTTATGAGACCTAAGTAAGGTCCGAAGGAATGATGTACTTTGCTACTGTAATTGTGTATGGCTTATGTTTATGATGAGCTTGCTATGTATATGTGTGAAGCACTATGTGTAGATGCAGACTCATGACATGCATAAAGAAGCATAAGGGGAAAAAGAAAGAGGAAGGAAAGAGAAAGAGAAAGAGAGAGAGGATGGTAGAGCTATATGCTCTAAACCTACTGGGTCATACAGATGATGGATTCCCTTGAGGAATCACAAAGTTAAATGCCCTCCCTATGGGAGATGAGTCTCGAGACCTACAGTTTAAACGAGATGGGTTCATTGAACCATAAAGATAAATGCCCTCCTTTGGGAGATGAGTATCGGTATCTACAGGGACCCAGTAGAAAAAAGGAAATGTGCACATATATGTATACAGGAAAAGAAGAGGGAATGAGGGTGAATGCATAGTATAAAGGCATTCTTATTTTATATGACGATACTAACAATGGATTCATTAATGCATTCTTGATGTTCATGATGGATGTTGACATACTATAACTGATGGTTGAATGAGTGTTATGATAGTGTGATGTTACATGCCATTGGTTTGACTGTGTTATGGATTTTCATGATGTATATGTATCTATATGTCACTAGCACCATTGAGTTTTATACTCAACGTTTATCATTTGATGAACATATGTACTGAGCCTTCAGGAGAGCAATCTAAGGAGTGACTTTTTGTGTCGGTAGAGGATATCCCATTCTCGAAGCGGTACTGGACCTTTGAGGCATACTCCGAGTTACTTTGTTAAGATAGTCTGTGTTAGTCATAGAGGTAGTAGTCGTTGCTATATTTTTGGTGGTGACACTTGTAATTATTAAGAACCCTGATGTATGCTTTTGATCATTTATATATAATATGATTGAGATGTTGCCACTCAAAATTATATGAATGCATGAATAATTATCCAAGGTATGACACATATTATTAATGAATGCCACGTCGAGTATCTTATCACCACTAAATACAAGGACATGTACCCATATGAATTTCTACATGTCTTATAAATGATGTTTCCCTTGTAGGGTGAATGACGGTTCCTTCAAAGGGGATCGTTATTCATGCTACGGGACCATGTTACTCCAGGTATGGGCTGGGTATGACACCCACTATAGTTATTTATTAGAAACACCCATTATTTATGGTGTAAATTCAACATTTATGTGGTGTAGACCTTATGATTTGGAATCATAACTTTTATTTAGCATATTTAGTAATTTTTATGCATGCCATTACCTAAGCTTACAAACATGCACAATTTTAGCTTTATTGGTTTACTATTATTATATTTAATGGCCGTATTTATTAGAACATAAGGCTCAAACCATGTAGATGAAAATTTCTAGTCCCTAAATATCCACTTTACTCAAAGAACATATAGTTTTGATTTTATAATCTCCAATAGCCTCTCACAAGCTACATGAATTCAATTGACTCATTCACTCTAATTAAACTTTAAGCTCATTAAAACATATCAAGATTTTTACATATAAGTATGGTTAAGTCTTCAATTAGAAAAATGAGTAGCATAAGAGGATGCCATGATGGAGTAAATAGAAGTGGTAGTGCAAGAATGAGAAATATTTATAGAACTCATAAGTTTATATAATATGTATCTTAATACTTTATTCTATTTTATATTCATGAGTTTTGATGGATGAGCCTTTAGGGGAAGAGTAAGGATAACTTGAAAGCACAATTTGACATGTAAGACATGAATATTAGGCTAGAGATTCATCTATACTTAAGTCCTAATAATAAATGGAATTATTGAATAGTGTCATACATAATGTCCTCTAGAGAGAAAGATATGTTCCTTTCTATCCTAAAGAATATAAGAGTTCCTGATGGTTATCCTTTAAATATTTTAATGGGTGCTAATTTGAAGGAAAAAGAGCTTCGTGGACTGAAGAGTCATGATACTCACATATTGATGCAAGATATCCTTCTAATAGCATTAAAAGCATCTATGTTTCATCAAGTTATGTCAGTTATCTCTAAACTATCCTCATTCTTTTAAGTTACTATGTACTAAAACACTTAATCCAATGGAATTAGATCAATTAGAGCTTTGTATTGCAAAAACTCTATGTCATATGGAGAAAATTTTCATTCTTGATTTTTTAGCCATTATGGTGCATCTAGTAATTCATTTGGCTGTAGAAGCAAAACTAGGTGGTCTTGTATAATATAAATGGATGTTTCTTATTGAGAGGTAAGATAATACTTTTCCATTTCCATAAATAACATTGTATCTTAATCTTTCTATAGATAGAATATATTTACAAAAACTATATATTGAGTAGGAACTTAGGTGATCATAAATCTAATATGTAAAATAAAGCTCATCCAAAGGGATCAATTCCAGAAGGATGTATAGCTCATGAATGCATAACATTTTGTTCTCGATATCTTAATGGTGTTGAAACAATATTAGGAATGATGAGAATGTAGAATTATAGTCAAACTTTTGAAAAGGTTGAGATGATCATTTTTGACATGAAGACATTATCACAAGCACATTGTTATGTTTTGCTTCATCATGAAGATGTTTCAAATTATTATAAGTTAGTATAATTTGTTATGAAGTAACATAAATTTATGCCATGATCAAAAAAATACTCATTAACATATTTTATACTAGAGAATTTGTAGCTTCATAATGATGATTAATTCATTAATTTAGATCTAATGCAATAATTGAGCAAAGGTGGTTTATAGAAAAATTTCAAGATTGGCTAATATCACAGATAGTATCTCAAACATATATATGTTCCTTTAAGATTTTTTACTTAATTACATTGCATTATAATTTTATATAGGAAACATTTGTAGGTGCTAAAGATGATTGATGATGGGTGTTCAAATGAAATTGTATCCATGGCTCATGGTCTAAATAATATTGTTAAAAGATACAATGATTGTATTATAAATGGTTTTTGATTTTATACAATAAACCGTGAAAGATATAGGAAAACATAAAATTTTGGAGTTATGGTTGAAGTTGATGGAGTTGCATATTATGGTGTACTTACTGATATATATGAGTTGAACTATTATGAAGAATGTCAAGTCTTATTATTTTGGTGCAATTGGGTGGATGTAAGATCACTAAGAAGGTTGAAACATGATTCCATTGGGTTAACTCTTGTTAATTTATCAAGGTTGATAAAGATTGGCGAAAAACTAAGTGACGACCCATTTATATTATCTTCTCAAGCAAAGCAAGTATTTTACTTGAAAGATCCTTGAAACTCTGGTTAGCATCATGTGATTTTGATAAAACCAAGAGATTTGTATGATATGGGGAAAACATACCAAGCGGAAGATGATGACACCTACACAGGATGTGTTCCATATACTAATGTAATTAATGATGATTTACATAATTATAGAAACTTGATTAAAGATGATAATGATGAATGCTAAGTGTTAGACATTTGTCTTGCTTGTTTTTTAAATGATAGATGTACTTGATGTTACTAAAATGATTTATATTAGATTTGACATCATTTCTTTTAGTATTGAAATCATATATTAGTATTGTTTCATAAGGTATGTAACTATTCTTTTCTTATATGTTATGATACTTCTTTTAAAAAAAAAATGTTTCTAATTTGTTTTTCTGCATTGTTTTTTTTATGACTAATTGTATTTCTTATTTGTAAGATGTCAAAACGTTTGAAGATGGTTGACATTTAGAGGTGGAGGTATGATGTAATTTCTTTCTTTTGTATATCATGCAAATTTTGGTTAAAGTGTTTATTATGAGTGTTGTATGTGTGGTTATGTAGGTAAGTTGTATGGAATTATATATATGTTGGTTTTTCTAAAGAAGTTGTATGGAATTAATGTTTGAAATGTGTATCAGATTGCAATTAGGGTGCAAGTAATTAAAATGGGATGATAATTACATGAAAGTGTTTATAATACTAGGAATAAGCATGATAAGCTAAGAATGTATAGTATCTAATATTCATATTTAGCTTATAACATAAAAATCACATAAACTCTTCTTATGATATACCTACCATTCAATTTAACTTAAGTTTATTCTTGCCATTTATAACATTTTAATTAATTATCTTTAATTTCATTATTATGTCATATTAAACGAACATTTTAGGCGTGATAGCCTGACTTAGTATAAACATACTAGTGAATTTAAAAGTAAGTATATCCATGGATATGACATATATGATATAGATTAATTGAGATATAAAAATGGAGTTTTTCAAATTTGTGAAAGGTAAAAGAAATTTTATAAAAATGTAATTTTTTGAAAATATTTATAAAATTTAATATAATTTAAATTTAAATTTATAAAAAATTTACTTTAAATTTATTTCATATTTAATTCTACTTTAATTTACTTCATATTTATTATAAGTTTAGTATAAAATAATTTACAAAAAAAAATTAAAAATTACTCAACACTATTCCAAAATATAAACTAAATTAAAAATTTGAATCAATCAATCAAGAGGAGCCCAAAACCCACGAAACCAAATGGAAAATTTAACTGCTTAAGGACTTCAAGTTTGGCTACCACTGCATCGGCTTCTCCAATTATCTTTGCATTCAAAATAATAAGATAGCACCTCTGTATTGCAACTGCATACTACCAACACATGACAAAAATATCTATTAGATAACGTTGGATGACAATCCATATGATGTACTTAATTCACATGAAATCTGTTTTTACTATCATTCCTTTGCATTCTTTTAATGTGTTTAAGTCATTACTTCATTCTTTAATAAATATATGATTAGCCTAGAGATTTTTCACTTCTTTCTAAGTTCATAGTTTCAGATTCTATTAGATTCCTTTTTAATTCACATGTATGTTACATGTAATGTTACTCAATCAGTTAGGAATTATATATATATATATATATATACATATATATATATATATATAATTGAAGTGAATTTCTTAATAGCCATATTATAATTCAATTATTCCTCTTACCTCTACAACAAGGATGTAGGCATCATCTTCTTGGCATCCAGTGGGAACGAATATTGGCTCACCGATAAATCTTCGAGCACCGACTAACCATGTGTCAGTAGAATTGTCTGATACATCCAACTTCACTACCGTGTCGAAAGGGAAATGCGACAACTAGCGGCGAGACCCAGATGAAGTTGCTGCATAATATATTTATTCTTCTTGCCATAATATGCTGGATTTATAATAGGATAATCTAATGCGTTGACCCATTGATTCAAGGGCTCCATACTACATTTTTGGCAGTTCCTATCAGCATCTAAGTCGATGGACACCTACATATTGCACATAAAATATATTTTTATCTAAAATAATGAAAATGAATTATTAATTAAAAAATATTAAAATTACCTTCACGAGATGAGGCAACGAATGGATATCGTGGTCATTCATGATGGAAGGGTCTAGCCTGTGACTTTGCCAGTCATACCCTATGATATTAAAAAACACCTCTCAATGATCTATATGTTTAGTGGTACATACATTCATTTGAACTCATAATCATTTCATACATTTTGTAAAATTTACTTTAAAATCAGAACTACCAAGTTTGTGAAACCAGATATAATTTTATAGAATCGAATCTACTGGACATCCATGGATATATTTAAGCCAATAGTTTAAAAAGGTGACAATTACTGAACATTCTCTGGAAACTGAACCAGTGATACGAGCAGGTGGAAGCTTGAAGATGAATATTTAAATTCCCATCATTGTCCCTATTCTCGAAAAGAGTCTCATCTTGACAAGATGATTAATAAAAATAGGGGAAGCTAAAGTTTTAGTGAATAAATTGTTGGTGTGAGGTCCCTCGTACATGGAGGAATAACGATGAGTCAAAATTTTATACTACACATTTTCAGTGGCCGCAAATATTGAAAAAAAGGGAAAAGTCAGCATATAATTTTGGTACTTAATTGTAAATAGCCAGACATACGAGGTATGAAGTGCCTATAAAAGGCTTAATCCCTCAGTTGATTATGCACATAAAAATGCAGGTAGCCAGAGCAAGGAAAAACGGTTTGAAGTTAGGAAATATTTTCCTAAAGGGTTTAGGAGTGAAAAATAGCGAGGTTATTATTTTTAGGTTATGAAACACCTTGTGAGCCACTATTTTATTATATCCTTTTTGTACCTACTATTTGTAATAGTGGAAGAATTATTCTGTGTTTTTATCCATGAACATAGCCCAAAATTAAGGGTAAACCCTGTAAAATTTTCTATGTCTATTTTGCTCAATTTTGCATTTCTTTTCAAAAATACATCGAGCATGCCAATAAGTGGTATCAGAGCTTTGGTCCTTATTGAAGGTATTTTTGAAAAGAAGTACATCACGAGGAAGAAAAAATTGCAAGGAATTTTTTGGTGTGATTCTGTTACACCCACGTTAGAGACCCTAGGAGTTATGCCTTTATATGTGCATACGTGTAGATGAATGGTAGGATTGCCATACATATATGTGATGTATTGGAATGCATGATGGTGGTTTATGCTTGTGCGTATATGTGATGCTATGACTTGCTATATATGTGTTTATGCGCTTGTTTATGTGTCGTCACCTTATTGAGAAGCGTGACTTCTCGGTTGGATGAGGGACGGCTTAGATATGTGATTTAGGATGTGTTAGAAGTGTGTTTAGGGCTAGCGAGGGAGTTTGGGATAGTTGCAGATGCGTTTAGGCTTGCTAAAAGGCAGGTTGTGTGATTTTAAGGAGTGGTACGGGCGTATGTATAGGGCGTACGGTCGTACGAGATAGGGGAACTACAGGGATTTTAGGGCCTGGAGAGCGTACGGGCGTACCAAGTGGTGGTACGGTTGTACCATTGCTCGCAGGAATTCAGGAAGCTCGCAGGAAATTTAGGTTTGTCAGTAACCTCGAGTACGTACGGGTGTACCAAATGGGGGTACGGGCATACGGTTGCTCTTAGGAAATTGAGTTTCTCAGAAGTTTAGGGTCGGTACGGGCGTACCAATTCCGTACGGCAGTACACGACGTTTAAATTTGACTTTTAAGGCTAAAAATAGACGGTTTTCCATAGGTTTTATCCCTTTTTCCTTAAGCTTAATATCCCTAAACCCCACCAAATCACCCTCTTAGTGATTCTAAACGTTGCTAGCATCCAAGAACGTGAGATAAAAGTTGATTACAAGTAGAGACAAGATTCTCGATTATTGCTAGAAGTAGCTTGCTTTTGAGGTATGTGCTAGTTTGATGTTTTAAGCCACTATCGGCTTGTTTCTATTACCGGAGGACTTGAATTAAGTCTAGGCTTGTGTTTCTATCTTGTATTTCATTGATTGAGGATGGATACATGCATTGCTATGATTGGAATGCTTGGATTAATGTTTTCCTTGATTGATAATGCGATGAATTGTTCAAGCTTCCATGTTTATGATGAGTTAATGTTAATGATATGCTAACATGCATGGCGATGATTGATGAGGATAGAAAGAGTGAAAAGAAAATGAGAAACGAGGGCAGAGCTCAGCTCTGGGCACACTGGATCAATAATGAATGGGATTCCTTCGGGAATCATTATATAAATATTTTCCTGAGATGGGAGATGGATATAGAGTGCAGAGCACTCAACAGTTAAATAGCCTCCTACCGAAGATGAGTACCGGTACCTATCGGGATCCAGCGTATGCGAAAGGAATGTGCACAATTACAGGAAAACAAGAGTGAATGAGGGAAAGAATGATGAGGGAGAACGATAGGAACATTGGCATTTGCATTGCATAAGATGCTAGGATTGAAATGCCCTGATATGATGTTTATT
>CANYBF010437117.1:0-12012 GCA_948192965.1 Dalechampia spathulata
TATGCCATGTAAGTGTATGCTAAATCAAACTTGAACCTAATTGTGTGCTCAGGAGCTTTCATTAAAATTAAATAAGTGAACATAATAAAAATGGAATATTAATAAATTCAAAATCCCGAACCCTAACTCTGAAGAAATTCAGGCCGCTTTCCAACACAGGAAGGCCCGGGTTTTATTTCCTAGTTTTCTTGTCATTCAATTGAATTGGCAAAACAAACTAGGTGGCGACTCCACTTTTTAACTCGACGCGATCTTTCTAGGTTAAAGACCAATCATCTATGAAAGTACGCCATTGAGAGCAAGCACCACGACATCTCACGCCAAACAGCGTGCAGCGCTCCCGCGTCCGGGGTGCGCTACTCTTACACATGCTTATACCATGTCATTATTTCACATGTCATGCCTATATCATGTCATCTTTTACATATTATGCCTATGCCATGTCATACTTATATCATGTCATCTTTTGCATGTCATGCTTATGCCATTTCATTCTTTGTTATGCCACATCTATGCCATATCATTTCTCACATCTCATGCCTATGCCATATCATTTTTTCACATATCATGCCTATGTCATGTTATTCATATTACCATGTCATGATGCCATACCATATTCACCATGATTACCAAATCATGATTATTATGTTATATCTATTATAATCCTTGCTGCTATGAATGCTTGCTTGCCTAGGATAATAAACTCGACTAAAATTATAAAATTAAACTTGAAACTCTAAGAAAATAGATCTTCACCATTTAAGCCCATCTTTGAAGGGTTTGGCTTAGCACTGATCCTATAGGTTAATTGAACAAAATCTAGATCCATCTAATTATGACTTCATCTTATGACCTGTATTGGGTCCGTATCATTCCTTGAGAGAGCTTATCAAGAAGATAACACTTTTGATCCAAGTGGTTCCCTAATGCTATTTATTGTAACTCTCACTCTAAGTTATAATGAAAGCCTCGACCATAGTGGTGACTCCACTAGGGACCTATGGTAAAAGAGTTATGGCATTGAAATCTTAGAGTTTTATATCGATTTTCTCATTATAGTTAGTTTAATTGCATTACATTACATGAATATCATTTGCATCTACACACCACCTTTATCCCTACTTAATTAGTGATTATAAGTGAGTGAGTACCTTGGACTTTATTGAACTCCTCAGGAAAGTAAGTATGCCTTAGCCACTCATTACCTTATATTATTGACCATTGATGATTCATTGAATGGATAGATGCTAGATATAGTCTTATATTGATTATTCCCTTAAGTTTGATAGGTTATGGACAACATGGCAGGAGATGTTAACCTATTTTTAATAAACTATATCTCATGTAGCTAACTATAACAACATTCCAAAGCTAGGATCCCTTATTCACATGGTTTATGGATGTATGCCTTATCATATCAATGGATTTGCCAAAACCTAACCTATTTAGCCAGCTCATATTGCTAATTGAAGAGGCATAATTTTATGATGGTTTCATAACCTCATGCCTATTCAATTGGCATTAATGTTGGTCCACTTAAGGTATTGCCCAAGCTTGGGATCCAACCTTCAGACTTGAAGCTATCAAAGATTATCATTTAGGTATATGATAAGTCTAAGAGGGAGGTTGCAAGCACCTTCACTGCCACTGTCATCATCGACCGATTGAATTAGTGATGGAGTTCATAGTTCTTGACATCTTAGTCTCATTTGCTTTACTGTTGGACTAGCCATGGTTCCACATAATAGGAGGTGTGCCATCCATCTTGCACCAAGAGAATTAAGTTAACATAGAGCATGTTGTCTACCATTTGAGAAAAAAATTGTTACCAAGAGAATGCAAGTATAACATTATTAAGAAGCTGTGCATGGCTATGGCTAAGAAGCTCAGACATTACTTCCAATTATACCAAGTCTAAGTGATCTCAAAGATCGACCCAATGAAGTATTTGTATGAAGCTCCTTCACTAATAAAAAAGCTTTATAGATGGCTATCAGAGTTTGATATGCAGTATATCACTAAGAAGGTGATTAAAGGCATAGCAATTATTGAATTCTTAGCATCTAGTTAGTGGATGATTTTAAAAATTTTTAATTAAACTTCCTAAATTAGCACTTGAGGATAGTGGATATCCAAAAAATGGCAGTTGGACTTTGATACCATGATCAATAAAAGAGGTGTAAGTATAAGAGTTGTGCTGGTTACTTTTAAAGGTAAGCTAATCATGCTTTCAAAGTGGCTAAGCTTACTAGTCATTAATAATATGATTGAGTATGAAACTTTTTTATTTGAGCTAGAGGTTTTGCTAATGATAAGTACCCAAGATATTGAGGTATTAGGTGATTTGCTGCTTGTTATTCACTAGTCCATAACCAAGTCGAATGTCAACGAAGAGAGGCTTAAGCCTTATGCTAAATATATGAAACTCATGGTTTGTAATTTTAGTTCCTGTAAGTTCATTCATACTCTATCAGATGAGAATCAGATGGTCAATACTTTGGCCACACTGACTTCATTATCTGAATGACCATAGAGTTAGATTTAGTCTATGATCATTAAATAATTAAGGACCCTCTGCTATGAGGGAGAAAGGGTTATGGCATTAGACCAACAAGATAAAACTCCATGGTATATTGATATCATGAACTTTCTGAGAACTGATGATTACCCAGTATAAGCTAATAAGGTTGATAAGTTGGCTTTGCAAAGGCTAGCATTTACTTTCACCTAGTATCATGGTGTTCTCTATAAAAGAATAGTTGATGGTTTGCAACTTCAGTGCATATTAGGGAAGGATATCAAAATAGTTATGCAGATAGTGCACACTGGTACCAGTGGGACTCAAATGAATGGATTCGCCTAATACAAAAAGATTCTACACCAAGGTTATTTTTGGTTTACTATGGAGATAAATTGCATATATAGTTTGTATGAATATGTCATGAATATCAGATTCATGGAGATTTGAGTTACATCTCACTGGTCAAATTTTGTAATTTAATAATGCCATGGCATTTCTTATCTTGGGGAATTGACATTATAGGTGAAATTCATCCTAATAGTTCTAATGAGCTTCAGTACATACTTATGGTTGTTGACTACTTCTTTAAGTGAGTGGAGATGGAATTCTACAATAAACTAGAGGCAAAGTAGGTTGCTAAGTTTATAGAGAAGAATCTCATATACCTATATGAGGTGCCACATCACTTGGTGTCGGATAATGGAGTGCAATTCCAAGGTCAAGTGTTTGATTTACTAGAAAGATATGGGTTCAAGCATCACCAATCTTCTCCATATTGCCCTCAAGCTAATGGGGCAGTCGAAGTAGCCAATAAGACAATCAAGAAGATCCTAGCTAAGATAATGCAGACTAATCAAGATTAGCATAAATAATTACCATTTGCTTTATGGGGTTACATAACTACTACAAGGTGCCACCCCTATTCCCTAATTTATGGGATAAAAGTTATGTTGCCAATCAAACTAAAGCTAAAGTCACTTTGGTTTTGTTGACCCTGACTTTTCACCTATGCACGTAATCTCAGGTTTTCATTGATTTGGCTCGAAATCAGTCCCAGAAGTCAACCCCGATTTGCATACATACATTTTAACTTCTTTTTAGTGTTTTGGACATGCAAAAAATGTTGCATTTTGCCTATATAAGGCAGAATGCATAAATAGAATGCACTTATCATAACACTATATGGAAAAAAAGACATTTTATGGGGCCCACTTTTTGGGCCAAATCTAACGTGCTCCTCATAGCACAACATCTTAGAATGTCAAATGATGCTTATTTGGCATACGGTATGCATCCTGTTTTTCCCGTGCAAGGTGGAGCGCATAGCATCAAAATGCTATATTTGTAGCATATAACACTATGTGCTATGCATGTAGCAAAATAAGATGTTTGGTGGGGCCTACTTTCAAGGCCAAATCTAATGTGCTTCGTATAGCACAACGTCTTAGGATGTCAAATGATGCTTATTTGACATACGGTACACACCCCGTTTCGCCCGTGCAAAGCGGAGTGCATAGCATCAAAATGCTATATTCGTAGCATGTAGCACTATGTGCTATGCATGTAGCAAAACAAGACGTTTAGTGGGGCCCACTTTCGGGGCCAAATCTAATGTGCTCTGCATAGCACAATGTCTTAGGATGTCAAATGACACTTATTTGACATACGGTGTGCATCCTGTTTCACCCGTGCAAGGCGGAGCGTATAACATCAAAATGCTATATACGTAGAATATATCACTATGTGCTATGCATGTAGCAAAATAAGACATTTGGTGGGGCCCACTTTTAGGGCCAAATCTAACATGCTCCATATAGCACAACATCGTAGAATGTCAAATAATGCTTATTTGACATGTGGAGTGCGCTACACTTCACCCATACAGGGTGAAATACATGAATAGAACATATGGGGTGCATAGTACTATGCACGCACTATTTGGTAAAAAAAAAGATGTTTGATGGGGCCCACTTTTTGGATCAAATCCAGGGTGCTTTTCATAGCACAACATCTTGATATGTCGAATGATGCTTGTTTGACATGCGGTGCGCATCATGTTTTACCCATACAAAATGTTATATGCATAGCATATAACATTATGTGCTACGCATATAGCCAAAAAAGATGTTTGGTTGGAAGCCTTTCCGAGACCAAATCTAATGTGAGCCATGTTACATAATGTCTTAGAACATAAAATGATGCTTATTAGGCATGGGGTGCACATCCCAATGTTGCCTTAGTGGGCCCCATGCGACAAGTTAAAAGACTATATGTTGCGCATGTAGCACTGCATGTTGTGCACATAGTCTAATAATTTCCAATTCCCACATGGAAAATTACATTTTCCGAACCTCCACACCTCCCTTTATAAATATGGAGCTAGGGTTCATGAAAATTGGTCCAAAAATTGGTTAAAAATGCCCAAACTCTGCCAAAATTCACTCTCAAATTAATTAAGCACTTAATTAATAAATTGGCTTAGGATTTTAGAGACCAAACAGCACAAGTTTGGTCCCTAATCACGTTTGGAAGCAAGATGGTTGAAGAAAACCTAATGTGGTAAGCCAAATCCTCACTTTTCTTCCACTTTCTTTGGATTTTTACTTAAATCTCCAATTTTTGGCTTAATTTCTTGTTGATTGGCCTCATTCATGTTTATTTATTGATTACTCATGTTATTTTGTAATCAAAACTACATGTTTCTGCGTTGATCTGCCTATATTTGAGCCAAACTTCACATTTTTGCCAAAATCCTCCATTTTCCTTCTGTTTTCCAGGCTATGTGTGCCACACATAGACCTATGTGCACCACATGTAACCTATGTGTAGCACACAGAGGCCTATATATGCATACAGGCCTTAGTTTTTATAGAAAATTGAATTTTTCTCCCATTTTCACCTACTTCTTCGCTCGATCTGATGAATCTAGCAACATTGAAGGCTTGTTCATGCCTCTGGTGTTCTAAATCTATCATATATTTCCAGATCTAATTAATTTTAGCCTTAAAATTAATTATTCAAGTTAAATGCTCATTTACTTGATTTGAACACATGTTCATCCTTAAAATGGAGTGTCTCCTTCATTAAACTTACTGAAAATTGCGAGCTGATTATGTTTTTGCTAAAAGACTTGATTTTCTTTGAAATTTCTCTACTATGTATGCCACACCTTCACCTATGTCTACCATACATAGCCTATGTATTGCATATATAGGCTTATGTGCTATATATATAGGCTTTTATACTGCGCACATACCCTTCTATTTTTCTAGAAAACCCGATTTCGCTTCCATTTTTGCTTGTTTTTATCTCAGATCTTATGTTTCCAATAACATTAATGGCTTTTCCACAGTCTTAATGTTCTGGATCTGTCAAATATTGTCTAGATCTACTTGATTTTAGCCTTAAAATTGATTATTCAAGTTAAATGCATATTTACTTGTTCAATTTGCAATTCGGATGCCGATTCGTGCTCAAAATAAGGTATTGCCTTCATTAAAGTTGCATATTTTGGTATGTAGATCATTTTTATACTGAAAAATTTGATTTTCTTGTAGATTGACTCCTTATGTGTGCCACACATCATGGTATGTGCATAGCACATAACACTATATGCGCGTGCATGTTCCCTAAAATGTTTTTGAAAAATTACATTTTTCACTCATTTTCAAACCTGTTTTGATAATTCTAGTAACATTTGATGTTTAGCGGTGACTCAAGTGTATTGGATCCATCAAAAATTAATTACACTTAATTAATTTTGGCCTCAAAATTAATTTTTCATGATTAAATGCTTATTTAACTCGTATAAATGTGATTTTTGATAGGATTGTATTCAAATTGGTTGAGTTGCTATCTCCAATTGTTTCATGTGATGTTAGAAATTCCCATTTGATTTTCCATGATCAACCAAAAATAATTTTGCTTAAAATAATTTTATTTAATTAATTTTCACTATCCAGCTCGTATTAATACACATGATTGTTGCCACACAAGTAGTGGGATTTTGACTTCTGGTTCATGCTTTCATATGGCATTGGACTAGTTAAATAAATCATAAATTCATTTGCTACTAATGAATTTATTGTGTTTATTTTTCATTTATCACTTGTGCATTTTTAGCTCGTGCTACCCGAGGCGGAAAAATACCCGAGGAGGAGGGGACATTACTTAATGTCCCAAAATGATGTATGCAAGGATATTTTTGTAATAGGATAGAATTATTCATTATTTTGTAATAATTCCCCCTAAAATCCCATGTGTATCCCCTATTTCCTCGATCCCTTTAACCAGGCTTTTGGTATTCTTTTATTTCATGAATAGTTTTATATTTGCTAAAATATATATGTCATATCATGTCACATGCCACATCATACACTTTTATGCCATGTCATGCATATACCATGCCATAACATAATTATCTCGTATGCCAATACGTAATGCAATACGTGCAACTTTCCATGCTATCTGCCAATATGCCATGCCATGTCACATGCTACCATGCTAATTCATCATGTCATATGCTATTATGCCATATAACATGCCATCGCATATGCCATATCATATGCCACATCAAATGCCAATCCACCCACGTATCACTATGTCATATCATGCATATGCCATGTCATTTTATTATATCATGAATTATTATGTCATGTCATGCATATGACATGTCATTTTAATATGTCATTATATCACATGTCATGCACATGCCATGTCATCCAAATTCCATATAGTATTATATATCATTCTACTTACAATTATGCAATGCCAAATCGCATGTCACGCTATATGCTTACATATACGCTTGTATGCTTACCTGTTTAGGATAATTAACTCCAACTATAATGGTAAAATCAATTTTGGAAACTCATAGAAATATATCTCCATCACCCAAACCCAATCTCTGAAGGGTTTAAGTAGCACTCATGCTATGGGTAAATTGGACCAATCCGGAACCATCCGATGGTGACTCCCTTGTGACTCTTTTGAGTATGTATCATTCCCCAAGGTAGCCCTTTGGGAAGACTATGCTTTCGCTCCAAGTGTGATCCCCGATTCATGAGCTTCACAATCCTTGCTCTATGCGGTTGACAGAAATCGATGCTCACAGTGGCTACTCCACTTGGGACATCATGGTGAAAGAGTGGTGGCATCTGAGAGTTTCCATATCAATTTTCCCATCATAGTTGGATTAATTGTATGCATCACAACATCAGTCTGTATCTACACACACCATATAACCTCATGTGTCAAGCTGGTGATTATGGGTGAGTAAGTACCTTGGATTCCATTTGACTCCTTGGAAAAGCAAATCTGCCTTCACCACTTAGTGCACTGTACTAATAACCATCGATGATTCCTGATGGATAGACGTAAGGTATAGTCCTATATCGATGATTCCATTTAGTTGGATAGGTTGTGGAGAACGTGGCGGGGGACCTTAGCCTATTCTCAAAGCCGGACTAAAAGCCCATGTAGAAATCCTAACAACATTCCAAACTAGGACCCTTATTGCATGCTATGTGGATCTTTGCCCTATCATGTCAGTGGATTTGCAAAGACCCAGATTATTTCCCTCCCTTGTATTGCTCTGCTAAGAGTCAAAATTCTTTCATGATTCCGTATGATTGCACAACCTTACACCTATTCCATAGGCGTACTCTTATCATAACAATATGATCATGCCTATATTGCTCTACTAAGAGTCAAAGTCCTTTCATGATTTTGTATGGTTGCACAACCTCACATCTATTCCACGGGCGTACTTTTATCATAACAATATGATCATGCCCGTGATGCTCTGCTAAGAATCAAAATCTTTTTATGATTCCATATGGTTGCATAACCTCATGCCTATTCCACGAGCGTACTCTTATCATAACAATATCATCATGCCCGTATTGCTCTGCTAAGAGTCAGAATCTTTTCATGATTCCGTATGGTTACACAACCTCATTCCTATTCCATGGGCATACTCTTATCATAACAATATGATCATACCCATATTGCTCTACTAAGAGTCAAAATCCTTTCATGATTCCGTATGGTTACACAACCTCATGCCTATTCCATGGGTATACTCTTATCATAACAATATGATCATGCCCGTATTACTTTGTTAAGAGTAAGAATCCTTTCATGATTCCGTATGGTTACATAACCTCATGCCAATTCCATTGGCATTCACTTATCATAGCAATATGACTAGGTCAAAATGCTATCAGGTTTTAGTCATAATCCCTCATATGATCGGGCAATGTTCAAACCTTTTACTTGCCTTATTGAGAGAATCGCACCTCGAGTTCCTAATGTAACTCCAAGCTAGTGTGCTATGTGTTCACTAACTATTTCATGTTTTCCATCCAACACGTATAGATGCATACTCATGCAATCTTCTAACAGATTTTCTTTTACAGCCATAATGCTGGATGTTTCCTAGCATAGGTCATGCATACATTCTACATGATGCATCATGTACATCCCACGCATACACATGCTAACCTACTTTGTTACGTAGCCACAACATCACATGTTTCCTAGCATAGGTCATACATACATCCTATGTATCGCATCACGTGTACCACATACAATTGCAAGTGCATACTCATGCATTCATGCTAACTCCTTCTGTCATGTACAGACCATGTCAAACTCTCAGCATGCCAGAAATATCGCATCATCATTTGATCCTCCTGCCTCGATACTAGATGAGGCCACACTTGCTACAGCTCAGAAGCTCATTGATCAGTCTATGGCTAAGGTCCTGAATGATGACTTCAAGACCCTCCTACAACAGGAAATCTGAGAGGCTCTCAATCTTGGTGACTTCATCACCTTACCAGCTCCTCTGAAAGAAAAGGGGAAAGGTGTCAACCTGTATGACATGGAGACTGATGATGATGTCTCACTCCATATGCATGATGTTCAAAAATCTAAGACCACCCTTTTGGAGCAGAAGATAGAAGGGTTGCAGTCTATCATGAAGACTAAAGGCATGCGGTCTGATCTAGACTTTGATGAGTTCTCGAGCCAAGCTATCAAAGGGCTTCCTACTAAATTTAAGCTCCCAGATGTTCCCAAGCACAGCAGAGTTGGGGACCCGAAGAATCATCTAAAGACCTACACCATGATGATGAGCACTACAGACATGCCAGATGATCAGATAATCTAACTTTTCTTCATCGAATCGGAGGAACCAGTGCTAGCCTGGTATCATAGTCTGAAAAAGGCAACCATGGCTGAGTGGAAGCCTTTTTGTACTGCCTTCTATAAATAATATGGGTTTAAGTCCTAATTTGATGTAACTCTGATGGATTTGGAAATGGTTAAGTAGAAAACCAATGAGTCCTTCATGGATTACTTTAGCAGGTAGATGGATAAAGCTACACTGGTCAGACCAAAGCCATCTGAATCTAACATGATCAACAAGCTTATTATGGGTTCACTGCCACTCTACTAGGATAAGCTAAAGTATCATACATTCCACACCTTCGAGGATATATATTATATTGGCTAACGGATAGAGTAGACCAAGGAGAAGAAAAAGGAGCCTCCCTTCCAGAAGCCTCAAACCACCACATACACTCAAACACAATAAAAACCCCACTACATCAACACCTTGCAAACACCAAATCCCATACTCTGAAACACTACCCTATTCCGGAGGTTCTTAGATCTTAGAATGCCCCTTTCTAAGGTTTTTGGGTGCCTCCTTAGAGCCAAGCTCATCAAGCCATTTGAGCCAAACTTTAAAACACCACCCCCAGCCTTGGTGGATACCAAAACTTATTGCCACTATGACCAGCATCATGGCCATAACACTGATGACTGTCGTTCCCTCAGACTGGTCATTAAGAACCTCATTGACTCTGGTGAGATTGAAGACCTTGAGAAATCCAAACCATCAACCAAGATAAACACATTGCCTAACTACCACAAAGCCAACCACACCTACATGCTCTAATCAGGGTTGCCAGAATCCCTGGTTCTTAACTCCTTTTCTCCCTTCAGTAGTGAGGAGGTTGCTAAACTAGCTACCATTATCTTTTAACCAGGTGGTGAATTTGATATTGGTGCCATTGACATATGGTATGATAGTTCAGAAGATGAGTCTGTAGTTACTCAAGATGCCTCTAAATCTGAACCATCAGAGAAGCAAGCTTCTAAGAAAGGTAAGTCAGTCGAGACTTCCAAGGCAGCTAAGCCAGCACCAAAATTTCCCAAGCAACAGAAAGGGTTAGGTGCTAATAAGATGTCCTCTCGAGTCCGTAACATGACTCATAGTGGTAAGGTATTCACTACTCTCAATCTTGGGAAGAGGCCAAAAGCTCTTAAAAAGCCAACCGAGGCTAGACCCGCTAGGGACGAGGCTGATCCAAGTAATGTTCCAGCTCCATAACCAGCTAATCAGGTTGCTCAGCTTGATAATGTTATCGTTAAGCAGCTGAAGAAGACCCAAGCTAACATTAGCATTTGGGACTTGGTGCTATCCTCCCAGCAACACCAACGGGCCATTGTCAAAGCACTCTCAAGCATGGGAATCTCTCCATCTGCTTCTACCTTTAACATGAAGAGTCAGCTGGTAAATCGAGAATTACCATCTAGATTGCTACCATTGGAGAACTTGAATCATACTCGTACCAACTGAGTCCCGCTATGGAGAAGATGATGCAAATGATGAACTTTATGCCTGGAAAAGGTTTAGGCCGGTACCAGCAGGGTCCGGTAGAGTTTGACATCCCTATAGCCATGTGGGAAGAAAGGTACTACATTGGCTTTGATCCTTACACCTCAGACAAGCCAAAGAAATGCAAGACAATCATCTTCATCTAAGAAGAGACACAGTATGACCATCCCTCCGAGTTGCCTAATTTGGATGACTTCTTTGATCAACAGTTCACCATTTTTGGTGATGTCTATGACCTATCAGCCTTGACAGTAAAAGAGAAGACTGCTGCTGCTTTCATTATCAGCCCTGATGATGTTTTCCAAATCTTTGGTGACATTGTTGATCTCACCATCGGCCACTTGGAGCAAGAAATCACTACAGTCACTGCAGTGAGAGCCAAGCTACAAAACTTAGACGTGGAAGACCTGCTGTAAGAGTAGCGCACCCCGGACGCGGGAGCGCTACACGCTGTTCGGCGTGAAATGCCATGGTGCTTGCTCTCAATGGCACAATTCCATAGTTGATTGGTCTTTAACCTAGAAAGATCGGGTTGAGGTTATTAATGGAGTCACCACCTAGTTTGTTTTGTCAATTCAATTGAATGACTAGAAAACTAGGAAATAAAACTCAGGCCTTCCTGTGTTGGAAAGCAGCCTGAATTTCATCAGAGTTTGGGTTTGGGATTTCAAATTTATTAATGTTCCATTTTATTATGTTCACTTATTTAATTTTAATGAAAGCTCCTAAGCACACAATTAGGTTCAAGTTTGATTAGCATACACTTACATGGCATAGGGCATTTAAGAAGGCATATCACAAG
>CANYBF010437119.1:0-15904 GCA_948192965.1 Dalechampia spathulata
CTGATCAATAGAATCAACACGCTCCTGTAGTCCAGTCATAGTCGTGGTAAGAGTAGAGAAGTGTTAAGCTAGAAGGTCAGTAAGCGCTGGATCAACAAAAGTAGAAGCTGGAGCAGGAGGAGTAGGCTCAGGAGTAGCACCGACAGTAGTGGTAGGGTCAATGGCAGTAGCAGAGGAAGAGGCACCAGCAGAAGCATGTCTCTGACGCTTGCGGCTAAGTACCGCCTGTCGTGTAGCGTCATCAGAGGGAGAGGCAGGCTGGTCTCGCCACTCGGCAGGAGTATCATTAGGTAGAGGAACCTGAAGCTGCTGAAGAACCGCTATAGCTCACCGACCGTAGAGAGAAACAGTGTCATTGGGAAGTCCCAATGACTGAAGGTGGCCGAGACGTCTAGAAATGTACTCTGGATGAAAGACGTACTCGTCATCAGCAATGTGTTCAAAGAGCATCGTATGCTCAATGAACGAAAGATCGAGATTAGGACCACGAGGTCCGAGAGTGGGAGAGGTAGGAGGAAAAGCCTGGAGATGCTGGCAAATATGGTGAATGATAGGACCAAATAGAATAGCCTTTCCATGCATCTTCTGGACGCCGACCTTATGGAAGGAGGTCTGAAGAAAACGTCCAGACTGAATAGGTGTACCCGAGACCATACAGTAGAGAAAGAGGAGGTTTGGGCTAGTAATGGTATCATTCGACTCAGATCTCCCGAAAATGAGATAGGAGATGAGCCGATGACAGTAGAATAGGGCAGGTGACTTAAGGCACGAGGCCTTCTGTCGAGAGGGCCGGAAGGCAGTGGGGAGTGCAATTTGACTCCAGAAGGCATTGCGATCATAGACCACAGATTTGGCAGTAGAAATGCCCTCTGTAGGAAAGCCAAAAATGGCATCAAAATTAGAAGCAAAAAGAGTATAATATCTCTTGAAGAGACGGAAGGAGCAAGAAAAGGAAGTAGAAAGAGAAAAAGACTGTAAAAACTCTAGAGAAATAGACTGAATAAAATGATTGGACAGGAAAGCAAAATCTGTCCAATGTATGTTGGCTAAGTAGCCAAGAACGTCATCCTCCAAACCAAGAAGGCGGAGTGTATAACGACACGTAAAATGAGAGTGAGAGAAGACTTTCTCACTCAGAATGGATGTCCTCTCGGCAGAAGCAGCAGTAGTGGCATGAGGGCTAGAGCCAGGAGGGTAGGCGCGTTTGAATCTCCGTGAGGAAGAGCCACCACGCGGGGCAGGATCAGATATAGTAAAAGGCAGTAAAAAATTAGAGAAACAGTAAAAAAAACTGAAGTTTTTGAAATGTTGGCAGAAAATCGACGTAAATTAAAAACTCAAAAATAAAACCTGGGTAAAAATCAATATAAGTTAACACAAAGGTTCGAAATGATATCCTAAGCACTAAACTCTAAAAACCTAGAGCTAAATAAGCCTAGAATAGTAAAAAAAATCAAAATATCGCAAAAAGGCAGTGAAAAAAGCAATAAAATAAAGAAATTGAATTGAAAATGTAGTTAAAAGATGGAAAACAAACCCAAAAAGACGAATATGAGAGAAGGAAGCAAACTGCCAGAGGTTGGGAGTGATTTGGAGAGGAGGGGAGAGGGAATTTGAGAGAAAATCTGAGTGAAAATGAGTTGAAAACTGAAAAAATGAGCTTTTAAAACTGTTTTCAGCATCATGTACGAGCGTACGGGAATAGCGTACGGCCGTACGAGTCAAAAATGAACTGAAAATCGACATTTGGTACGGCCGTACGGACATATCATACGACCATACGAGACACAGACGTTTGGAATTCAGATCGCGTACAGGCGTACCTGCCAGGCGTACGACCGTACGAGGAAACGAGATGAATTTCTTTAGAAGGACACGTACGGGCGTACTGAAATTTGGTACGGCTGTACAGTCGTAGGTATGGTTGTACCGAATTGATTACAGGTTGTGCCAGAAGGACAGATTTGAAGGCAGGAACCCGTACGGGCGTACCAATAAGACATACGGCCGTACGGGGACTAAAAAATAGAAAATTTTGAAGGATTTTTACGAAAATTCACGAAGATTTCCAAGTCCATCATCACTCCTACTTCAAAAATGACCCATCTATCATCCGTAATTCATGTTTGATAAAGTTTAATCATTCCTCACTTAGGGGTTTAGTAAAAATATAGGCCAATTGGTGAGTTGTATCAACAAAATCTAATGCAACCTTCCCTTTTTGCACATTATCACGTAGGAAATGATGTCTAATATCTATATGCTTAGTCCTAGAATGCTGAATGGGATTCTTAGAGAGATTAATTGCACTAGTATTAGCACATTTAATGGAAGTACAAGAAACACACATATTGTAATCCCTTAATTGTTGTTGAATCCAAAGAACTTGAGCACAACAACAACCTGCGGATATATATTCAGATTCTGCAGTAGATAAGGACACACAATTTTATTTCTTGCTAAACCAAGAAACCAAACAATTACCTAGATTACCACAATTTTAAAAAGTAGAATATAAAATTATGATAAATGACAGGTTAAATAAATTATACTAATGTGCAACGCACGTTATAAAAGTCTAGTATAGAATAAAACTGCAAGTAATAAAATTGAATCTAGTTTCATTCTATGGTTTGGAGCGGTTTTAATTTGATTTAGTTTAAAATTTGATTTAAATATTAGTTAATTTTTTGATCTGAAATGAAAATAAAAATTGTACTAAATTAATTTTGAGCTAAAAAATTTCAAGTCTATTTCATATTAATATTAGAATCTTTGAGATCCATACTTATCCCTTCTCAAAAGGATAAAACTATTTTTTCTGTGTACATTATATTACATTAAAATAAAGATAATTGAATTATATCACAATAAAATAAAGATAATTGAAAATTTAAGGTGGTTAGGATTCTATTCATCTATCTCATAATTTAATCAATCATTTAATACAGTTAAAAGTATAAGAAAATGTAATGTAGTTATTATTACTAATAAAATGTAATGTAATGTAATAAGACAAGCTTCTTGCTCATGGAAAAGGAGTTGTTTCAGTTTGCATTTCAGCAGGTACTAAGTGTATTTTTGATGTTTTATGTACACTAGAGATAAATTAAAATCTTCTTAGTATGGGCTAGCTGCTTGAAAAGAATTATTCTATTGTTTTTAAGGACAAAGCATGTTCAATCTTTGATCCTGATGATGCTGAATTTTTCAATGTCTCAATGAAAGCTAAAAGCTTTCCAATTGATTAGAAGAATGTTCAAATTAAGGCTCAAGCATTAACCATTACCATAGATAAGTCTGCTTTATAGCATAAAAGGCTCAGACATTTTAGTTGTGCTTCTCTAGCTAACATATGCAACAGTAATATTGTGAGCAATCTACCTGCAATCCAAAACATTAATGATGTGTGTGCAGTATGTCAAAAGTTCCATTTTCCAGTAGTCAGTGTTGGCGAGCAACTGAGAAATTACAGCTGGTTCACACAGATGTTTATGGTCCTATAAGCACCCTTTCCCTGAATGGCAGTTTGTATTTTATCATCTTTATATATGATTTCTCGTGAATGTGTTGGGTGTATTTTTTGACAAAGAAATCTAGTTGCTTCTATATTCTGGAAATTCAAAGCTTGGGTTGAAACTCAAGCATCTTCTAATATTAAGATTTTAAGATCGGATAATGGTTCAGAATACAAATCATGCCGAGTTTTCAAGAATTCTGTGATCAAGTTGGAATTCAGTAACAATTTATTGCTATTTACTCGCCTCAACAGAACGTCATTTGTGAAAGGAAGAACAGGACCATCTTAGAAATTTCTAGATGTTTATTATTTGAAAAGGCTCTCCCAAAGCAGTTTTGGGCAAAAGGAGTTAACACATCTGTTTATCTTCTTAATCGACTTGCAATAAGAATCTTAGCAGGAATGACTCTGTTTGAGAAATGGCATGGATTCAAGCCATCTATTCAACATTTCAAAGTCTTTGGTAGCATCTACTACACTCATGTTCCTGCTCAAAAAAGAGATAAGCTTGATGAAAGAGCTAAAGTGGGCATTCTGGTTGGCTATAGCAATAATGTGAAGCGATATAAAATTTATAATCCTCTTACTAATAATGTCTTTGTTTGCAGAGATGTTAAATTTGTTAAAGAATCAAGATGGGATTGGGATAAAGGAGGAGTTCTTAATATCACCTATCCTTAAGGTTCAAGAACTTCAACAACTAGATGTTACAGTTGAAGAGTCTGATGATTCTGAAATTGAGGGAGTCAGAGTTATAAGATTATTAGAAGACATTTATGAAAAGTGCAATGTGGCAGTAATGGAACTAGTTGATTTTAATGAGGCTATAAAATCTTTGAGATGGAAAGATATGATGAAAGAGGAGCTTGATATGATTCATAAGAACCAAACTTGGGTTATGCTCAACAATTTGGAGTTGATTTTTCTGAAACATTTGCACTGACGGTAAGGCTTGATACAATGAAAATGTTGTTTGCTACTTCTATTTTTAATCGTTGGAAAATTCATCAACTAGATGTGAAGTGAGCCTTCTTAAATGGTGTTCTAGAAGAGCAAGTCTATATTAAGTAGCCTAAGGGGTTTGTGAATTTTGGAGATGAAAACAAGGTTTGTTTGTTAAGAAAGCTTTATACGGGCTCAAACAAGCCCCTAAAGCTGTTAACACCAAAACAAATTTACAAGAAGAATTATAAAATTCTTATTATAATAAACTCATCATTCTTATAACAAACTCAATACTCTTTCACTTCAAAACTCTCACAACAACACTCAATACTCAAGAGAAGCTTTGCTTTTTATTTTCATTCTTATTTTGTGATGCTATAACTCATAATGCGAGGGGTGTTTATACTAACTCACAATCAATACACACCATACAAACACACCTAACATTTTACCTAACACACATTATAAAAAAAATCATACCACTTAAACATATCTACCATTCACCTAACACACCATACATTTTTTAATATAATTTTCAACAACCTTACCTAACACACCATACAATTTTTAATATCATCTTCAACAACTTCACCAACCATTATAATGTTCTTTAAGTTAAACTTGGGTTAAAAAATAAATTTATTATTCCAATACTCCCCCTTAAACTTGTTTCATAAGTCCAAGAAAATTCCTTATCCTTGCAAAATCTTCATATTTCAGTGGCTTCATGAAGATGTCAATAATTTGATCATGTGACTTGACATACTCGATTTGTACATCCTTTCTTATAATGCATTCTCTAATGTAATGGAATCGAGTATCTATGTACTTTGATCAATCATAAAATCCTGGATTCTTTACTAGAGCAATTGCTAATTTGTTATCAACACCAATCTTTGTTGGTCCTTCTTATACTAAGTTTAACTCCTTCAATAAGTTTCTCAGCAAAACTACATGACAAACAGTTAAAGTTATGGCTACATACTCAACTTCATAAGTTGAGAGTGTGACAATCGGTTATTTCTTTGATAACCATGTGAAAGCAGTGTCTCCCACAAAGAATACAAATCCAGTAGTACTTTTTTGATCATCTATGTCTCCACCCCAATCGCTATCACTATATCCAACAAGCTTGTAATCATTAGAAATTGAATAGTATAAGCCAAAATCAATTGTACCTTTTAGATAACAAAGAATTCTATTGGCAGCTTTGAAATGAGTGGTTCTTAGAGGCTCCATATAGCGACTAACAAATCCGACTGCAAAGAGAATGCTAGGCCTTGTGTAGGTTAAGAATCGTAGGCTTCCAACTAGACTTTTAAAAAGTGTTGGATCCACCCTTTTGCCTTCTTCATGCTTGATCAATTTGACTCCACATTCCATTGGGGTGTTGATTAGCTTACAATCATCCATCTTGAATTTCTTGAGTATTTCTTGTGCATAATTACATTGGTAGATGAATATACCTTCATCTTTTTGCTTGACTTCAATACCAAGGTAATATACCATAAGCCCAATATCTGTAATCATTTCTTTGAATTTTAAAAACATGTATGGGTTGTTTCTGGTGAAGATCAAATCATCAACATAGAGGCATACAATCAGAATATCTCCTTCTTTGACTTTAACATTCAAGGCATGCTCGTAAGGACATTTTCTAAAGCCATTCTTTTGAAAATACTTGTCGATTCTGCTATTCCAAGCCCTTGGTGCTTGCTTTAGTCCATATAGAGCCTTTTTCAACTTTAACACCTTGTCTTCTTGGCCTTTGACTTCATAACCTAATAGTTGTTGTATGTAGACTTTCTCTTCTAGGACTCTATTTAGAAATGCAGATTTTACATCCATTTGATGGATTCTCTATCTATTTTAAGCTGCTAGAGAAATTATTAGTTTAATTGTTTCTAGTCGTGCAACAGTAGTGAATACCTCATCATAATCAATTCCAAGTTTCTGACTGTAGCTTTTTACAACTAGCCTCGCCTTGTACCTTTCAACTTCTCCTTTGGTATTCTTTTTTATTTTGAATATCCACTTTACACCAATTTCTTTATGATCTTTAGGAAGTGGAACAAGCTCCTATGTATTATTTTTCTTAATTGCTTTGATTTCTTCATCCATTGTATCTCTCCACTTCTTCTCCTTTGCAGCTTCTTGATAACTTACTAGTTTACAATCAGCAAACAGGCAAAACAATATAAGATTATCTACCTATTCCATTGCTTCATAGAGATCTTCAAGGCTTCTTATATGTTGTACAGCTCTTTCTTCAAGAATATCATTTAAGGATGATGAAGTTGACTCGTTTTCATAAATATTTGATGTTTGGGAAGTAAGTGATGTAGTGAGCTCTTGCTAAGGTTCTTTTTGTTGCTCTATTGTTACCTGCTCATTTTCATCAAATGGAAAGAAATTGAAGTCATTTGGGGATTTGAATTCCCATTCACCTTCTTCATCAAATATGACATCTCAACTTATCATAATCTTCCCGTTGCTTAAATTGTATAGCTTATAGCCTTTTGAATTTATATCATAGCCGATGAAGATGAATCTCTCACTTTTATCATCAAGCTTGGTTCTTCTTTCATCTGGTGTATGAACATGAGCTATGCTTCCAAAGACTCTTAGATGTGAGATACCTGGCTTTCTTCTACTCCATGCTTCTTGTGGTGTTTTTCCCCATACACTTTTTATTGGCGATCAGTTGGACAGATAGATTGCTATAATCACTGCTTCAGCCCAAAATTCTTTTGGCAAATGCTTGCTTTTGAGCATACTTTAAACCATGTCAAGGATAGTTCTATTTTTTTCTTTCTACAACTCCATTTTACTAGGGTGGATCTTGGGACTGTCAATTATCTTCGAATTCCATTTGCTTCATAAAATTCTTGAAATTCCTTAGAAATGAATTCTCCTCCTCGATTAGACATCAATGCTTTAATCTTTTGGTTGCTTTCATTCTCCACTGTAGCTTTAAATTTCTTGAATACTTTAAAAATTTCTGATTTCTACTTCAAAAAAAATACTCAAATTTTTATTGAAAAATCATCAATAAAGAGAAGAAAATAGTTACTTTACCAAAGGAGCTTGGATTGATCAGTCCACAAACATTTACATGTATAATTTCTAGTATCTTTTTAGCTCTTGAATTTGATACCTTTAGAAAGCTTTTTCTGAATTGCTTCCCAAGTATGCACCCTTTATAAAGTTTTTTGGGTTGATTTATGCCTGGTAGTCCTCTCACCATGTTCTTCTTGGATAGAAGCTCCAATCCTTCAAAATTAAGATGCTCAAATCGAAGATGCCATAGCCATGATTCATCTTTGTAGCAAGCTTTCAAGCATTTTGCAACATCATTTTGTATGTTGATCATAAATATTCTATTCTTTGTCATTTGTACTCTAGCAATTAGATTATTCCTGTCATTCTTGATAGAAAGATTATCACCTTTCATGTGAATATCATAGCCTTTCTCCAACAGTTGCCTAAGACTTAATATGTTACTCCTCATGGTAGGCACAGAGTACACATTTGAAATAAACTGATGTCTTCTATCTTTTAAGCAGATAAGAATGTTACCTTTCCCTTGTACTGTAGCTTTGGAATCATCTTTGAATAAGACATTGCCACTTATAAATTCATCAAGTTCCATAAACATGTCTTTCTTTCCACACATGTGATTACTTATACTAGCGTCAAGGTACCAAGAATTCTCCAATCCACCACCATTTTCCTTTGTTGCTAGGAAAAGAGTTACCTTTTCTTCAATCTTCTCTTCTATGTAATTGAACCTCTCTTTAATTTTTTTGCTTGAACCTCTACATTCTGAAGCATAATGGCCATACTTGTGATAACTATAACATTGAATTTGAGATTTATTATACCTCAAATTAAGATGTCCTCTTCCACGACCTCTTATAGAAATTTCTCCTCTTTCATAGTTGTTGGAATGGTTGTTGTAATTCCAACCTCATCCATGACCATGATTTCCTCCTCGTCCTCGAGCTCTTCCTCTACCTCAATCACGTTGATTGACTTGGCTTTCATTTTTCTCCTCCTTGTGTTAGATTTTGAGGAGTTGTTCGGTGATCTCATGTTTCTTCTTATGCTTTTCTTCATAGGCTTGTAATGAATCTTAAAGTTGCTCAATCTTCATTTCCTCCAAGTCTTAGTCTCTTCTATTATCACAACAATATGCTCAAACTTTTAGTCTAGTGAGTGGAGTATCTTTTCCATGATTCTTACATCTTCTAACTTTTCACCATTTCTTTTCAATTGATTTGAAACAATCAAAACTTGAGAGAAGTAATCAGAAATTGACTCTCCTCCTTTCATGTGCAAGGATTCAAACTCACCTCTTAACGTTTGAAGACGTACCTTCTTCACTTTCTCCTCTCCTTTGTAGGATGTTTGAAGCTTCCCCCATGCTTGTTTCACAGATTTTATATTAGAAATTCTCTCAAATCCATCATCATCTAAGGCTTGATAGATTAAAAAGAGGGCCTTCTTATCCTTCTTTCTTGAATCTCTAAAATTATCCTTCTCAGATTGGGATAGTAATGCCTTATTTTATGGTTCAATGTAGTGTTTCTCCATAATCTCTAAGACATCATGTGCACCCAAAAGAACCTTCATCTTGATACTCTAATTATCATAATTATCATTGTTGAGTGTTGGTACTTGAAAATAAGCTACTCCACCAGCCATATCTTCAAATAAAATGAGAGTTTTTTTTAAGAAAATTATGGTCAATAATCAAAGTCAACAGGTAATTATTCGATTAATGGCTCTGGTAGCTTGGTCAACATTTCTAGCAGCTTATCAATGGCTCTGGCAGGTTGTCAATAGCTTAGTGGCTTGACTCAGCTTTGAACTCAGCCTGACTCAGTGAGTTGACTCAGTTTTTTAATCAGCAAACTTCTAGCAATGATTGGTGGCTTGTTTGAACTTCGATCAGGTTGATTCCAATTGCGTTGGATTTGTCTCATTGAGAGCTTTAATTTGATATATTATATAATTATATAGAGCTTTGATACCACTTTGTTAACACCAAAATAAATTTATAAAAAGAATTATAAAATTCTTATTACAACAAACTCATCACTCTTACAACAAACTCAACACTCTTTCACTTCAAAACTCTCACAACAACACTCAACACTCAAAAGAAGCTTTGCTTCTTATTTTCTTTCTTATTTTATGATACTATAACTCATAATGGGAGGGAGTATTTATACTAACTCAAAATCAATACACACCATATAAATACACCTAACATTTTACCTAACACACATTATAAAAAAATCATACCACTTAAACATACTTACCATTCACCTAACACACCATATATTTTTCAATACAATTTTCAACAACCTCACCTAACACACCATACAGTTTTTAATACCATCTTCAACAACTTCTCCAACCATTAGAACGTTCTTTAAGTTAAACTTGGGTTAAAAAATAAGTTTATTATTTCAATAAGAGCCTAATATAGTAGAGTTGATGAATTATTTTTAAGCTTGGGATTCCGAAGAAGCTTAAGTGAACCAACTTTGTATGTTTACAAGAAATAGTCATGTTTTAATTCAAAAGTTTAAAATGCAAATGGAAGATCAATTTCAGATAACTAATCTTGGTGAAATGGCATACTTTCTTGGAATGGAGGTTTATCAATCTCAGCATGGAATTTTTATCAGTCAACACTTATTTGCTAAGGGGATTCTAAAGAAGTTTAAGATGGAGGAGTGTAAACTTGTTGCTACTCTACTAGTGCCAAATACAAAGCTGAGTAAAGGTGATGGTTATGCTAATGAAACAATCTACAGAGTATTATTGGTTGTCTGTGTTGTATCTATCAACAACAAGACCAGATATAATGTTCTCAGTTAGTTTACTCTTTAGATTTATGAATTGCCCAGGTGAAGTTCATTTTAAAGCAGCAAAAAGAATTCTTAGATATATCAAGGGGATAACAACATTTGAAATTTTATTTCAGCCCTCTGATGTAGTAGATTCAAGAACCAAGCAATATGACAAGGTGAATTTGCTTGGTTATTGTGACAGTGACTGTCAGCTGGGCTGCCTACTTTGATAAGGAGAAGGAGGCACTATAAGACTTGAAATTAAAGGTGTTGAATTTTTTATAACAAAAAAAGTCAAAAATTGTTAGTTGGGTATGCGGTTTATACATGTTCCCTCTGCCTATTTATAGGCAGAGGAGCTTAAGGTAAAAATCATCCCACAAAATCCTATAATCTCATACAAGAGAAAAAGGGAGAGAAAGAAGAAAATATTTGGGAGTATTTTTGAGTCGTGTTGTAATTCCAAATTATTTTCTTTTAAAAAAATTCTTTGATCCTTTATCCGTGGTTTTTACCCTAATTTGTTTGAGGCTTTTTCACGTAAAATCTGTATGTGTTATATCTTTATTTTTCTCAAATTTTAGCTGTAGGTTTGCTTTATCTAATCCATATTTTCAATAAGTGGTATCAGAGCTTTAGTTCTTATTGAAGGAATTTTTTGAAAAGGAGTACGCTAAAAGGAAGAGAAAATTACAATGAATTTTTTGGTGTGATCCATTCAAAAAATAGACGTAAAAATTCAAATTTCATTAATAGTGATAAATAGTGATTTTCATTAAAAGGTGACGGTACTATAGCATTTTTTACCACCATAATGTTGATTACTATAGCAGTTCACTGTAGCGGTACCAAGGTAGGTACTATAGTAGTTACTATAACAGAGAGTACTGTAGCAGAGAGTAATGTAGCAAGTTACTGTTCATAAATACTGTTTACGTGTATATTCCTACTTGTCGTATGCTTTGTGGTTGCCATTAAGTTAGGTCCTCCATAATAGAAAATAACTTAGATTATATCACAAGCACTGAAATTGTGATAAAAGCAATGGTAGAAAAATTTGAGATCGAGAAGTTTAACGGGAGAAATTTCTCACTATGAAAATTGAAGATAAAAGCTATCTTGAGAAAAGATGGTTGTTTGGCAGTGATCAGTGAAAGGTTGCACGATTACATAGATGGTAATAAATGGAACAAAATGGATGAGAATGTTATAGCTAACCTACATCTAGCACTTACAGATGAGATCTTGTCCAGTATAGAAGAAAAGAAAATGGCAAGGGAAATTTAAGATCACATTATCAGATTGTACAAGGATAAGTCATTGCACAACAAAATTTTCCTTAAAAGGAAACTGTACACCCTGAGAATGTCAGAATTTACTTCAGTGATGGAGCACCTTAATATCTTGAATACACTATTTTCTCAGCTTACATCATTGGGCTATAAAATAGAGTATCAAGAACGTGTGAAACTTTTATTATAAAGTTTACTAGATTCGTATGATCAGCTCATCATCAATTTAACAAATAATGTTTTTTTTGATTCTCTAGTCTTTGATGATATAGCAGCAGCTATTCTTGAAGAAGAAAATTGATGAAATAATAAGGAAGACAAGTAGGTAGGTTCACAATAAATGGAAGCCTTAATAGTGAAGAGAGGGAGATTAACAGAACGTAGCTCAAGTGGGAGTCAAAATTATGGTAAGTCAAAGTCAAGGAGTAAGAAGAATTTTAAATGTTATCACTGTGGTAAGAAAGGTCACTTGAAGAAGGATTGTTGGAGTCTGAAGAATTTCAATTCTCAAGGGAACGTAGCAAGCACTTCAAATGATGGAAGTGTATTGTGTTATGAAGCAATAATATCTACTGAGAACAGGAAAAATTATGTTGATGTATGGGTTCTTGACTTAGGAGTAACTTATCATATGACCTCTCAAAGAGAATGGTTCCATCATTATAAACCTATCTTAGTAAGATCTGTGTATAGTTGTGAAGATAATGTCTTAAAGATTGTAGGCATTACAACCATCAGATTGAAGATGCATGATGGAATAATCTATACTATTTAAGGAGTGTGACATGTGGAAAGCCTCAAGAAGAATTTATTATCTATGGGATAATTGGATGATCTTGATTGTACTATCAAAGTTCAAAAAGGCATTATGAAGATTAGCCGAGGAGTGCTGGTAATTATGAAAGGTGAAAAGGTTGCTGTAAATTTGTATATGCTATGTAGAGAGACTGTACAAGAAGGAGAAGCATCTGTTGCTTCAAGTTCAAGTGAAAGATTTACAATGGTGTGGCATCAGAAACTTGGACATATGTCTAAACAAGGCATGAAGATTCTTGCTGAGAAATATATACTTCTGGGTCTTACAAAGGTGACATTACCCTTTTGTGAGTATTGTGTAACAAGTAAGTAGCATTGATTAAAGTTCAACACATTCAATTCTAGAAGTAATAATATTCTTGAATTGGTTCACTCTGATGTATGGCAAGCACTGGTTTCATCACTAGGAGGAGCGAAGTACTTTGTGTCCTTCATCAATGATTACTCTAGGAGATGTTGGGTGTATCCTATCAAGAGTAAGAGAGATGTGTTCACAACTTTCAAATCTTATAAAGCACGGGTTAAACTTGATTCAGGCAATAAAATCAAGTGTTTAAGGATGGATAATGAAGGAGAATATACTGGTAATGAATTTAATAGCTTTTGCAAGCAAGAATGCATCAAAAGGTAGTTCACTACAGCGTATACTCCATAATGAAATGGAGTGGTAGAGCAGATGAACATAACTCTATTAGAAAGAACAAGAGCAATGTTGGGAGCTGCAGGCCTAGATAAGGCATTTTAGGCAGAAGCAATCAACACCACCTGTTATGTGATTAATCGATCTCCATCTACAGCAATTGAATTGGAGACATTGATCGAGATATGTATTGGAAGCCAGTTGATTATTCAAACCTCCATATATTTAGAAGTTCTGTGTACATGATGTACAATGCCCAAGAAACTACAAAGTTAGATCAAAAATCCATGAAGAGCAATGTTGGTAGCTACAGGCCTAGATAAGGCGTTTTAGGCAGAAGCAATCAACACCACCTGTTATACGATTAATCAATCTCTGTTTACAGTAATTGAATTGGAGACATTGATGGAGATGTGGATTGGAAGCCAGTTGATTATTCAAACCTCCATATATCTGGAAGTATTGTGTATGTGATGTACAATGCCCAAGAAACTACAAAGTTGGATCAAAAATCCATGAAGTGTTTGCTCTTAGGATATGTTGATGGTGTAAAGGGGTATCGCCTGCGGGATCCCACTACCTATAAGGTTATAGTCAGCAGGGATGTTATCTTCTTGGAAGATAAATTGAAGAGAGATGATGATAGCACTTTGAAAGAAAGTTTAGAAACTACAGCTGTACAGGTGGAAAAGAAGTCTACAGAAAAATATTCTTCTGAAGCAGCACCAGAGCATGAGGAAGTAGAGTCAATTGAGTCTAAAGAGGTAGATCTTGGAAAGGGAAAATGTATAAAATTTATATGATCCTGGCATAATGATTATGTTATGGATAGTAATGTTGCATATTGTCTTCTAACTGAGGAAGGGGAGCCATTAACTCTCCAAGAAGCAATGAGTAATTTAGATGTATCTCAGTGGATGGCAACAATGCAGGAAGAAATGGAAGCTTTGCACAAGAATAAGACTTGGGAGCTTGTAACAGTACTACAAAGAAGAAAGGCCATTGGTAACAAATGGGTCTTTAAGATCAAAAGAAACAATGACGATCAAGTGGAAAGGTATCATGCAAGATTGGTGGCAAAAGGATATGCTCAGAAAGAGGGAATTGACTTCAATGAAATATTTCCCCATATGGTTCGATTGACAACTGTTTGGGTAATTCTAGCAATGTGTGCTACATTTGACTTACATCTAGAACAGCTAGATATGAAAATAACTTTCCTTCATGGAGATCTTGAAGAAGAAATTTATATGCTCCAACCATAAGGTTTTGAAGAAAAAGGAAAGCAAAACTTGGTTTACAGGTTGAATAAATCTCTATACAATTTAAAGCAGGCACCGAGGTGTTGTTATAAGAGATTTGATTTCTTCATCATAAGCATTGGATATAACAAATTAAATGCAGACCCTTGTGCATATTTCAAGAGGTTTCGTAGTGATTTCATTTTAACTTACTGTGAGCATCGATTTCTGCCACCGCCCAGAGCGAGGCTTGCGGGGCTCACGGACCAGGGACTACACTTGGAGCAAAAGAGTGGTCTTCTAGAAGGGTTACCCCAAAGAATGATACGGACTCAAAAGAGTGGTAAGGGAGTCACCACCAGATGGTTCCGGATTAGTCCAACCAACCTATGGCATGAGTGCTAGTTAAACCCTTCAAAGATTGGATTTAGGTGGTGGAGATTTATTTCTATGAGTTTCCAAAATCGATTTTACCATTATAATTGGAGTTAATTATTCTAAGCAGGCAAGCATACAAGCGTATATTGTAAGCACACAGCGCAACATGTGATTTGACATTGCATGGTTGCACGTAGAATGACATATAGTGCTATATGGCATTTGGATGACATGGCATATGCATGACATGTGAAGTGATGACATAATATGACATGACATATGCATGACATGACATAATAATGACATAGTAAAATGTCATGGCATATGCATGACATGGCATGGTGATGTGTGTATGAATTGGCATTTAACATAGCATGTCACATGGCGTACGACATGGCATGTAGCATGGCATATGACATGGCATGGCATAATGACATGTGACATGTCATCATGGCAAAAATGGCATGGTATATTGGCATAGAGCATGGCAAATAGCGTGGATTGCATGGTGAATTGACATACTTAGATTGTATTGGCATACGAGATAATATATGTTATGGCATGGCATAGAAGTGAGTGAAGAGTCATATGACATCGCATGAGACATTATATGGCATATATATTTTAGCAAATATAATAAAACCATCCATAAAATAAAATCCTCAAAAACGTCGGTGAAAGGGATCGAGGAAAATGAGGGATACACGTGAGATTTAATGCTAAATCCTAAAAATGGAGAATAATGCTATTCTATTACAAAGGATCTTTATGTGTACAAAAATCCAGGATGTTAAGTAACGTCTCCTCCTCCTCAGGGAAATTTTTACCTTGGGTAGCATGAGTCAAAAATACACTAGTGAAAATGTAAATAAACAAGCAAAATCATTAATAGCAAATGAAATTTAGGACTTGATCGACTAATTCTATGCCATGTAAAAGAACGAATCAAGAGCCAAAGTCCGATGGATGTAAAGAACGATATGGTGGCATGGCATACAATATGATGACATGACATATGACATGGTGACATGGCATAATAGCATATGATATGATGATGTGGCATGTGACTGTTGGTTTGCGTAGTGATTAAGCAGCGGAAGAAATTTAAAATTTTCATTTTAAAACAACAAACCAAAAGATGATCTTTGCATCAAAACACAGAGAAAACAGTTTAGAGATTAGAAGCGACAGTTTTGATAGTAACTCTT
>CANYBF010437309.1:0-13823 GCA_948192965.1 Dalechampia spathulata
TCCCTTTTTCAAGCTTGAAACGCATTTCTAATTATCATACTCACTATTCTATACCATTTTCACATCATTATCATAGAAATTTCATTATAACATTAATTTATAAATGCACAACAATTCACATAATGCAGGATGTGACATTATCCTACACCAACGACAAGCTTAACCAACGCTAGTTGTCATGCCTAGTCCTCGGACATCACCCAAGGCTAACTAATCACTCCCCCTTTAAAGAGCATCAGGAGCATAGTTGGGTGTGGCAAGAGGAGACATCAAAGTGTTTGAACCATCATACCTAGTTGTCATGCCTAGTCCTCGGACATCACCCAAGGCTAACTAATCACTCCCCCCTTAAAGAGCATCAGGAGCATAGTTGGGTGTGGCAGAAGGAGACATCAAAGTGTTTGAACCATCACACCTCAAATTACAAGAAGAATAAAATACATTTTTGTGGAATAACTTCCACCCCTTACACTAGCAAGGTATTTAAAGAGTGTTCAAATCTGCAGACCCAGCATGGTTTTACTTACATGTTATCTGCCAATCCATTGCCTACACTGTTGGAGTTGCCGGATGGGTACCGGTCTCAAACTTGGCAGCGACCCCTCTGGCGTATGAAATGATGCCCATGGAACCATTAGAATAATTCTTTTCTGCCTTGGAATCCTACAAGTATTCAAATTTCATTTATTTCTCTAAATTCTAGCATGTTTGCTGCATAAAAGTGTATTACCCATTTGAATATACGCACCGGCTCTTCTTCTAAAGCCAAAACCAAATCACAAATATAGATTCTACTGGAACCTCTACCATCATCACACAATTGGATATACCGTTATTATCCTAAGTATCATCAATATATTCGAAGGACTTGACATCTTGAATCCTGGAAAGAAATGGAAGAATGGATATATTGGTGCTATTACAATTTTGACCTTTAATGCAATTTGGTTGGAAGGATATGCATGGTATATAGTAACAAAAAGGGGGAAATCAACAGGTGATGGAAAGATGCTCGGATTATGAATGGATACGGTGCTGGGCAATACCAGGGGGTATAACATCAACTTGTGTCACATAAGTTTGTGGAAGGCTTAGCTAGAAGTAATTCGTGATAGTTGTCAAGAACTGTATTTATCGTTGCTCATGAGTCTGTTTCCTATGTAATTTGCCAGAACATCTTTTAAAGAATTTCATATAGTCCACATTTCCATCCATGCACTTTACCATCACCTAGACGTATTTTAATACAAAGCAATTGCCAAAAGAGAATAAGAAATATAAATAATACTCGAGATCAATTGCCAGTAAATGATAGATTATTGGGGAATACTTCCATTTTGGTCCGAGATTTCATTCTACACATAATTTGGGGTTTGCTTAAAACGGGCAAGTTGGAAGAAGAATGGTGATAAATATCAGCTCTTTCAGCTGCCAGCACTTTCTACGTGCTGCTAAAAGTTGATTGTGATAACAATAACAGAACTCTTGAATAACAACTAATCTGTAAATTGCATGAATAATAAATAGTTGCTTTGCCACGTCATTCTGTTTGCTGCAAAACCCCAACGAATGCATCCTTCAAGAGAGGGTTTGAAGCTGCAACTCTCTGGGAGCTGATGTCAAATTCTTTACCTGATCTGATGTCAAATAACAACCATCACAACCTTAATAAGAACATTCTGAAAGAAAACAAACTAACAAGTGGCTGTCATGCAAGAAATTTATCCACCGGTCAAACTGAAAATTAATTATTGAATGATACAAATATTGAAATTGTATGTGCTAAATGTATAAATAATTTAATAGATTTAAGCAATTAAAAATTATCAAAAGTTTGTCAATCTTCAACCTAATTTTAAGCTTTAAGTGATTAGAATTTTTTTAGAATACAAGTCATTTCAATAAAAAAATTTTAAGACCAGAACAACTTACTGAAAATATTCAAAAAAAGTTAATTATAAACCTCATCTAATACTTGGTACTCAGTTGGTCTTAAGCCTGGATAAAACAGGAAAGGTTATGGCAGTCACAACAACATAAAACTTTGTCAAATCTTATGATATTTTTGTTGGGATGTCACCCACTTGCAATTTGTTGCATCGGAACCCAAATGCAAGGACGTGCTATATCGGTGCTCGCATAGTGTTAAATGAGCAAGGGTTCCCACGACATGGACAGTCCAATAAGAGAAAAATTTCATGAAGCTGTGGAAGAGGGTTCTAGATTGATTACGTCATGATACCACTTTCTCCTAAACATTGGATTTATGCTAGGAAAGTTAACTATGAAGGCAACTTTCATCATTTGCAACCTAATAGAAAAATAAAGAGAGACAAAGAAAGACTTGCATATGGTATTCGTTGATCTTGAAAAAGCATATGATAGTATGTCTAAGGATGTTTTATGGTCAACCTTAAGTTGTAAGAGAATTTCTATTAGATACATTCATGTGACTAAAGATATGTATGATGGAGTAGTTGCTAGCATAGTTTTAAAAGTGCAAGATGCATCAAACTGCTAAGATGCTCTAGAGGCAAGATGCAAGGCAAAAGGCGAAAGGCATAAGAATGTTAAAAAAAATATATATATAAATAAAATAGAGCAAGAAATCATGATTAACAATGATATCTAGCAATTATTCAAGTAACACTTAAAATCAAATAAGTCACATACAAAATCTATATGGCATAGTGGTTAGTTTTTCATAATATATGATTTATAATTGCATAGAAAATTATATTTTATAATATATAAGTGCAAAGGATTTACAAAGTCAATAAAGTATTATTTATAATTACAAAGAAAATCACATTTACAAAGATAAAATAAAAACTCTTGCTAGCAAAAGATAAACATGAAGTTGAATTCTATTGGTAACAAAAACATCTGGCAATAGCTTGACAAAAAGAAAAACTAGCAACAATAGGCTGCAAATTTGAAAAAGGACAAATAAAGATTGTTAGATAAGGAAGAAAGAAGTTTCAAAGAGAAACGGAAAGGGAAAATGGTGGATAGAGAAAAAGGGAAAGGGATAGTTGTTATCATTTTCCACCTTTCTCTTTTTCTTGTGCCTCATGCGCTTCATGCACCTAAGTCCTCACCTCAAGAACCCATACGCCTCTTAGGCATTGAGGCACAACTACCAGTGCATTTAAGGCGTTGAGGCACAACTACCAGCGCCTCTTAGGCATCGGGCACAACTGCCAACGCCTCATGCATCTTGTGCCTTGAACGCACCTAAGGCACGCTTTTTAAAACTATAGTTGCTAGTGTTCGTAATCTTGGAAGAGAAACAAGTGATTCTCCCATCGTATTAGGTCTACATCAAGGATCAACTTCGAGCCATTACCTCTTTGCCTAAGTCATGGATCAAATGAAGAGATATGCAAAATGGTATTGCATGATGTTTATAGATGATATTATACTAATAAATGATATACAAACTAGAATAGATAGGAAACTAGCACTTTAGAGAATTACCTTGGAGTTAAAAGATTTTAAGTTAAATAGAACTTAGATAAAAACATGCATTGCAAGTTCAATAATGATCGGTTGGAAAATGAGTGTCACTTTAGATGATGTGGTAATACCTTAAAATACATATTTTAAATATCTTGGATCTATTATCTAAGAGGATGGAGGGTATCCGAAGGATATTAAAATCCAAACAAGTTGGATGAAATGGAGCAGTACATCTGATGTGAAGGCAATGAAGGCATAACATTCCAATTAAATTGAAAGCTAAGTTATATTGTATAGTTATTCGTTGTATTTTGATGTACTATAATTATAATGAGTGTTGGGCAATGAAGGCATATTATAGCTCTCGAACACATGTTGCTACAATGAAAATGCTACAATGAAAATGCTACCATGGATTTGTGGGCACACTAGGAAAGATACGACTAAAAATAATAGGATTAGAGAAAAAGTAGGAATAGCGCCTATAAAGGGTAACTTTTGAGAACAAATGTTAAAATAGTTTGGTCAAATAAATCATAGATTTCTAGATGCATTAATAAGAAAAGGAGAGATGATCTATGAACGAGAGCAAGAAAAGAAGGGGTAGACCTAGATTTACCTAGAGAAGAATGATACAATCATATTTAGCTATACTATATTTGGATAAGATAATCACCCAAAACTGAGATGAGTGAAAAAAAAGAATTTATATAACCAACCCTAAATAATTTGAGTAAAGCTAAGTTGAGTTGTATTAAGTTTAATCAAGTTAATTATATCAGCTGATATTACATTATCGAAATAACATAAAAGCATCAAATACTTGAAATGTTAACTTATGTAATAAGTTATGTTATCAACAATTTCACTTTTGAACCACGGTGCAATTTGGCATTTCGCACCTCTTACTGCAGTATTACTTCTAACTACTTTAACATGTTTAAGTTATGGTAGGAAAAGAATGACCGACGGATTTATAAGCAAGTTCATCACTTACGGGTCAAAAATAAGTCCTCCAGCTTCTTTAACAATTACAACGCCAGCTGCTACATCCCTAAGTAACAGAAATATAGGTTATATTGATGTTTCTATCATAAATAACATTATTAAAACTAATGAAAACAAGTATGCATACCATGGACCACCAAATCCAGTTTCGTAAAATAAATCAAGCCTTCCACATGCAACTCCACAAAGATTCAATGCACATGAGCCGCTCATCCTAAGAGATCGCACCTAATAGTAAGAGAATATGGTAAGAAATCAATGTAATTACCGAAGCCTAAAAGCTATACATGAGATGTTGCAGTCTCACCTTAAAAAGTAAGCTATTGATTCTGTTTGTAGTGCTGTCCACAGTAGCCTTATCACGCTTTGTTCCAGCCTGCTCTTGGCAAGATTAAAGTTATCGATGTTCAACATGATACTACATTATTGAACGAATTGTTGTTGATGGATGGCGAGTAATGGAAGAATGAAGGATTGGAAATTTTTCTTTTGATTTCATTTTGGTAGTTATAAATGACAAATATCTTACTTTAATGATAATTTAGGGTGATTTATATCTCAAGTACTTAATTCCAATTTTTGTAGCGGCATCACCACTAACTTCATTTCAAAATGCACCTATTAACAACTATTAATCATATTATTTACTCACATAAAATTGGCCCCTCAAAACCCACTACTTGGATCAACGCTTATATGTAACAATACCCCTTTCTTTAGCACATTCTTGTCCTACGAATGATAGAACTTTGAAAATTGCACGCTCATGAAATGTTGATCTTCCCAAGTACCGTCCCATGCTGATAAACCTTGTCATTTAATTAATAGTGGTGGCATGGGCAAGCCATCTAGTATTCAAGTTTGAAATCATGTTGGTAGATAGGAAGTATGTTAAGAAGAGGTGCTGCTTATCTCTCAATTTTTTCTTCAACAAGGAAACGTGAAAAATAGGGTGAATCTGACAATTATATGGCAACAGGAGTTCGTAAGCAACCTGCCCAATTTTGGCAGTAATTTGATACGGCTCATAATATTTAGCAGTAAGTTTGATTGAATGCCTAATGGCTAAGGACGATTGCCTGTATCGATGAATCTTCAAGTATACCCAATCACATATTAAATGAGCTGTCAAAATGCCTAGAGTCAACATATTAATTCATTCAGTTGGTAGCTTTCACCAATTGTTCCTTCAGATAATCATTCATGAGTTGTCTCTTAAGTAAGATATTCTAGACAACAACCACTGATGTAGGGAAGTTGTGTAGTGGTAAAAGAGGGGTCGTAGCCATACAATGCCTTGAATGGAGTCATCTTAATAGCACTGTGGCATGTGTTGTTGTACAAGAACTCGGCCAAACTCAGCCAAACTCAGCCAAGATGTCCATTGGTTAGGTTGGTAAAATGCAAAACATCATAGGTAACATTCCAAGCACCGATTCAATCATAATATCTGCCCATCAATTTGCAGGTGATAAGCAGAACCGAAATGCAGGTTGCCTCCTAGTTGTTTCATCAATGTTCCCAAAACACTCTAGGAAAGATTTTATCTCTATCCAAAAAAATGATGTTCAGCATGCTGTTAAGCTTAAAATTGAATCTAGGCAAATTTGAGCGATTTTTTCAGCACTGAATGGGTGAGTTAAAGATATGAAATGGGCAGATCTTGTGAACCTGTCATTGGCAAGTATGGAATAATATCCCTTAGACTTAGGTAAAGCTTCAATATAGTCCAAAAAGATTTTAGCACGGGCAGTTGTTGGAGTTGGTAAGTGTTGTAACAAACCCAAGTATGCACAGTTATCGCTTTTACACCAGCGACAAACATCACATTTTGAAACCCAGTTTGTCACCTCCTAAATAGATGGCTAGAACAAAACTTCTTGCAATCTAGTGACAGTCCCCTTAATACTAGAATGTCCTCCAAGTGATGATTCATGGCTAGTAGCTATCAGTTTAAATCTAAGGGCTATTCCTGAGCCAATATAAATTTTATCCTTGTATCTGACCAGAGGATATTCTCTAGTCCTTTATTTAAGCAAATGAGAGGAAGACATGAATATACATGCTATTTTTTTCTCTCTACTATTAACCATTTTTCTTCTCCCTTCCCATTCTCCAACATTAAGATTAGGTAATTTTCCTAACACATGTAAAAAGGATAAACATCAAAGAACATACCTCTGTTGCCAGAAGAGCACTCACAAGATCCGATTTAGATGAAACTGAAATTGATAACAACAAAATGGTTAATTAACACTGCAGGAAGAATATGTAAAATAAGTGTACCAAAGCTTGGAGTCTGATGATAGTCAACTTTGTTACCTTTTATGGGCTTTCCATTTAAAAATGCACCTTTCCCGTGAATGCCGGTAAAAAGCTACATCACATAATTCCAAACCATCAAACTTTTTGTGAGAAATGAACATTTCACAATTTATGATAAAAAAAAAATAACTATTTATGTGTTAGTGGGTTTATCAATTTACAACCATGTTCAAATTACAAAAAAGCGTACGTGAAGCATGAGCAGTCAATTTAGTGGTGATTATCAGATTTATGATATTGAAAAATTTACGATGTCCATCAATAAAATATGATACCCAGAAAGGAATTCAAAATGCACATGTTTCCGCAATGAGATTTTGCAAGAAAAAATCAAGCATCCAATATACAAATTAATTAAGAACACCACATGTTAAGTATGGATGGAGTTCAGGATTTCTTACCTCATCCATTATTGGATTGTAAACAACACCAATAGCTGGAACTTTTCCAATTGCAAGGCCAATAGAAATGCACACAAAAGGGAACCTAGAACAATATTTTTTTTAATATAAAATCAATAAACAGATATATCAAATTAACCAAAAGAGACCTTTCCCATACAACAGAAAATGTTAAATACCCATGAACAAAGTTGGTTGTTCCATCAAGAGGATCAACTATCCATGTGGGTTCATCGGTCAGCTCCATAATGCCAAAGGCAGCAGTAGTTTCTTCCCCAATAAACTAATATCAAAACCAGTAAAGAGACAAAAAAAATAAACTAAAATTAGCATTTTGAGGAGATAGCACACTCCGAATGAAGTAATAATTCTGAACATCATCCACAAGAGGACTTTAGGAGAGACATCAAGATCCAACCTTATGTGTGGGGTAGTGCTGCCTAAGATGATTAAAAATGAGATCTTCACAAGCCTTGTCAGTTTCCGTCACCAAATCCACCTGCAAATACCAAGATAACAAATATGTTATGGGCAAGACAGGTGACCACATGGTAACTTAACAATGTCCATGCTATGTCTTAGTTCTGCTTCCCCAACGTTCAAATCCCTTGACCGATCACTTCATTTTCCTCATACCACCACCAAAAATAAGGAACAAAAAGAAATAGAGATAACAAAACAGACTATATGAAGAATTAGGCATTCAAGCATTTCCAGTGCAACGCACAAAGCGCTTCTTGGATGGCAATTCAAATATGTTTATCTCATGCCAAAAAAAAAAAAGATTCCATGAAACCACAAATTCATCCACCTAGAGTTGATGTAATTCCCTCCTTGCACAGCACATTTTATAATGTATCAGATAAAAGAAAAGACTAAGCCTGGGAGCACTTGATGCACTAGCTATTCCACTATGAAACTATACATGGTCAAAAAAATTAAACAAATAACCTTTTTTCCCCAATAAATAGAGTTCATTTTTGTTTTTCACCGTGTAGCTTTTCTTCTTTAACCATTTAATTCTATAATAAGATTTGCATTTGTAAGTTGCTTTGATTTCACAAGAATACTAGCATTTAAATACTACCTTATATTTATTATTAAATATATCGCTAGAATTATATTTATTATATTATTAAGATTACCCAGAAAAAGGTATTAACTTTATAATATGTGTAGTCTCGTATACATATATGTTTGACTGCATACTTGTACGTTTAAAAAATCAAGTAAACTGCACCTGCTAATTTAATTGACTTTTCACGGCTCATCCTGGGACAAAAGTGATCATAATCATGGTGGAAATTTACTCCAAACCTTACAGCAAAATAAACAGTACAGTGAAGAGTTCCTGAAGTTATCAATCTAGGACAAGTCAAATCGAAGCACAGAGGCAAAATTAGGATGAACCACCTAACAAAAAACAAAACAAAACAAAACTGCTGACATGCCAAAGTAATTCCAGTAAAAACAAATTCCTGAATTATTTGAATCATGCTTACACACACATGCAGGAAAACCTTACATCGTCTCAGAGAATTGAGGAACGATACTGATAAATGCAGATTATGAAAGTAGACTGCTAACTGATGATGGAAAATCCTTAAATATGGGATCTACTAACATTGACACAAAATATATATGTATATCCCTTTCTGACTTATTTTATGCAAAAGTAGAACAAACCCATCGCAAAAAGTGACTTAATTCATAAATTAATTATAGATGCAACTTTGATTAGTTTAAGTAGCCAAACATTATGTTCTAAGAGTTAAATTAAATCAATCAAGCCTGCCATGTAAATTAACAGTTGCATCTTGATTTTCAAGTCACATTTACATTATGAATGAATTAGGAAAAGAAAACAAATCCTACCTGGCCCTTATGCTCAACATGCTTGGTCCGGTAAAATCCATCGCGGATTATCTGTAAACCCATCAAACAAAAACAAAAACGAGTCTCAAAATTCATTTTTTTCATCTTCCTTTAAGAAAAATAATAAATGAAAACTAAAAGAATTCAATAACCTCGCCAGCTTTCTTAGCTGCATCAACAGCAGTTTCCAATAATTCAGAAAATGAATCTGAAGAAAAGAAGAATGTGATCATAAGTATGCATGGAAATCTAGGAACACCCAGTTACAGAAAATGCACAAATGTACAAGTAACTAATTAATCAGAAAAAAGAGGGGGAGGCGGCCGCAACCCGTACCGGTTTGTGCCATCGTTATGTGAATAGAGTCAGAGAGAAAGATGGTAAGGGAAGAAGATAGACTGTCGATTTGTAGATACTGTCTGTCTAACCAGTTTCCTTCTGTTGCCAATATTCGCATCCAGGAATTAAACTTTGGAGCTTATCTCAGCAGTTTTGTACCCATGCTTTTCACCTATTGCATAAAAATTCGAAGTCCTAATCATGATGTACTAAAAAGTAAGGGATGAAGGAAATTTCTTTTTTAAGGAAACTTTTTCTATTTTTTCTTTTGAATTTTTTTTATTTAATAAATTTAATTTATATTTATGATTAATTTTAGTTTGATAATTCTATAAATATTAATTTTTTATTATCTAATGTTTTAATTTTTTCTTGTAATATATGTTAGAATTGAATTAAAATTATTCATATAAAAATAATTATTTATTAAACATGTATTTATTATATGGATAAATATTATAATTTAACTTATAATCACTCAATTATTTTCAAGTTATAAAAATATTTCATATTATTAATATTTAACTTAATTTTTTTCAAATTTATATTATAAAAGTTAAGTAAAATATATTGATAAAACATACTTTTATTATATTTTTAACTAGCTAATAAATGGGTCTAGGGGTGCAAACAAATTAAGTCAAGCTGAGTATTTAATTGTTCAAGTTTAGCTCGTGAGATTTTAGTCAGTCTTAAACTTGGCTCGAGCTTGAAATTGAAGCTTGAGGTAGGCTCGAGCTTGAATGTATGAAGCTCAAGTTTCAGCTTGAGCTTGGTTCAAGATTAGCTCGGATTTTGGCTCAAGCTTGGCTCGAGTAAAACTTGAGCTTGGCTCGAATAAAACTCAAGCTCAACTCAAGTTTAAATGTACTTAGCTCAAACTCGACTCAAGCTTGAATGTAATTGGCTTAAGCTCGACTTGAACTAAACTTGTTTGCATACTCAAATAAACCTCAAAAATGATTCAATTTATAAAATATCATCATAAATCATTGGTATTATAAAAAATAATAATTATGTAACATTTAAAATTTTAAATACTTTAATGATATTTGTTTAATAATAATATAGAAGTAGAGAAATGATATTTTTTAAATAAAATTCCTATATATCCACTCTAATCATTCTTGATTTGTTGAATTATGATATTCTCCCATCATGAATTATTACTAGTTTTACAAGATGATAGATCAATTGGCTAATTCATAAGTATTTGCATTTAAGTTGATGTAATTTAAGAAACTTATTTATTCTAATACTATTAAATCCAATATATGATTTAAATTTTATGATTTCAAGTGTTATATAAATATATATCATCTATGTTAATTGTATTTTATTTAAAAATAAAAATAAATATTTATATCTATTTATTAGTAAATTATTTATAAATATAATAATATAAAAATTAATTTTTAAAATAAAAAATATATTATTAATTATTATATACATATATTTATGAAATATAATATTTATATATGATATAAATAAATTAATAATATTATACAATAAAATGAATTATGTAAAAATAATAAAATAAACAAGTCAGTTCGTAAGCTTACAAACTAGCTCACAGGCTCACAAATGAGCCAGCTCATAAGCTTCCAAATAAGCTAGCTCACGAGATTACACAAATTGAGTATCAATAAGATCAAGCTCGACTCATTTACAAAATGAGCTTCAAAATCAAAGTTGAGCTTAACTCATTTAGATTAATGAACGAGCTCGATCAAGCTTTTATCGAAACGAGCCTCAAATAGCTAATGAACGACTTGGCTCATTTGCATCCTTATGTAGGTCTCTTAATAATTTTAGTTGACAAAAGTTTTTTTTATCAAAAAGTAATATTATTAAAATTATTAAATTTTATAATTTATTTGAAATACCTTTTATTTTCATTATTTAATTTTTATAGCAACTAATTTATATCTAAGAATTCTATTCAAAATCAAATATAAATACCAATTATTTTTATTGTCTAATAATTACAAAAATATTTCACATTATTAATGTTTGAGTTTGACTTTTCAAACTCATATTATAAAAGTTAAACGAATTAGATTAATGAAGTATATTGAAATCCCAAAGATGGCAACATGAAATTTATAATGGTTCACACTAGCTTTCCTATATTTATTTACTCAAGCAAATAACTTAGGTTTTCATTATTCTTTCAAGAATATGCAAACTAATTCTTTACAAGAATCAAAATCCTAGTATTTTCAATATTCATACTTAAACCTTTGCAATCAAGATCAACTCACGATAAATCCTTTTAATTACAATAATTAATCACAATTAATTACTCTCACCAATGTAAAGTAAAATACAAGATCAATGTCACATCCTCATTTTTAGCGTAAAAATTATTAATGTTTTGGGTGTTGAAATTATACCCTATACGATCAAAAAAATATGATGATGATGTGGAATTATGGAAAAATATGCATTTCGAGGTGAAAATTATAAATATTATAATAACAATAGGAAATATCTTTCGAGATTAAGAAATGATTATAAGATGATAGTAGATTAAGTCGAATGCGAAAAATAAGCTTGAATGTGAAAAATTGGATCGAGCGATAAATTATACGTATATCCAGATAAGAATATTTACATATGCATGGAAATGCATGCAATTGAGGAATTAAGATAAATTATGATTGTATTTGGAGTTTGTAGAATTTATAAATTAAGTATGATTAAGGATCGTATAAATGAATTATACAAGTGAAAAATGTATGTATAATATATATACGTATAGAAATAATTATGGATTAATGAATAATAGAATATTAAATAAGTATGTTGAAATATGTATATCTAAGATGATTGTTTTAATATAAAATTAATGATATATAAAAGAAAGTAAAATGGAATTTTGAATTTCATTTATGATGTCATAAATGAACCTTAATGATGTAAGCATATGAGTTTGATTATGATTTTAATTGTATTAAGAATGATTAATTATGGATTGATAATACATTTATAAAGGCATATAATGACATGAAAATATTAGAAAAGTAAAATTAGTGAATTTTATTTATGATGTCATGATGTTATCATAATAGGATATGATAATGTCATAAATGGATTTATTGAATAATTGAGAGTATAATTGAGTATTTAATTGATATTGAGATAATAATAGAGTATTATTATTAGGCATGTGATGGAAAGAATTAAATATTGAGGTATGGGTATTTGGAAAAGAATATTAGAAAGTGGTGTAAGTGGATGGAAAGAGAAGAATATTTGAGTATTTTATTTAATTAAATGATGGATTTATGGATTGGTGACATGTCAAATATGAAATTTAGGGTTATGACAGCATCTTATATGTATTTTGAGGATTAATTGGAAGGAAAATATGTATGAAACATGTATTTTATACATATGGGTGTATTTAGGGGCTAAAATCCTACGTGGTGAGGTGCATTGAAGCTACCATGCACCCATTCTATTTATACAGCATATTCCATCCGAATTTATGGTTGGAATACACTCATTTCTTTCTTCATTTTCATTTGGCAAAATTATTTTCCTTCCATCCCTCTCCATTATTCATTTTATTCATCTTTTTATACTTTCTCTTCATGTTTTTCTTCATTCTTTCATGAAAACCGAAAATACTCTCCATCTTCTTCATTATTTCTCTTCAATAATCACATACTAAACTAAAAATATGTGTATATCTTAATATTGAGCTAAAATACCTGATGTTCTCTATGGTTTAATGAAAGGCCGAATCATTTCCTCCTTGATCTTCAAAGTGTAAGTTGATATTTATTTCATTCATGACTTTTCCTTAAAAATCCGAACCTATATTGCTAACTAATCCATATTTTTCTTCATGGATCTTATTTAGAAGGTATATGGGAGGCTGGAAAAATGAATTTTGATGAAGAGATCTTTTTAGATCGGAAGTTATTTTATAAAGCAGTGAAGTTTAGATTGATTTTTGGATTGTTAATATTAAGGTGAGCTTAGTTTGATGATTGATTCATTAGATCCATGCTTTTTGTGTACATTGAAGTTTTGGCAGAATTATTTTGAGCAAAAAAAGAGCATATGGCTGAATGGTATAGACATGGATTTAATAGTTTTAGCTTTTAATTTCATAGTATAGATGATTAGTGATGTAAATATGGATTAAACTAGTGGATTGTGGTGTGTGTGTGGGTTGTTCTTGTGATGTTCTTGACATGGACGAAAATGGTAGAAGATTAAGCCATCAAAATGGTAAGTTAAAGGCTAGATTAAAGTATAAGAAAGATTAATAAGTAATTAATTAAGGTAAGATTAAGTTTACATATGATAAATGATGGTTTAAGGTTGATTAATGGAGTTGCATATGATTAATTGAGTTGAATAATTAAAGGATAAGGTAAATGATTATAAGATTGATAA
>CANYBF010437405.1:0-26130 GCA_948192965.1 Dalechampia spathulata
CAGTGGCGGATCCACAGTGGGGGCAGTGGGGGCACTTGCCCCCACTCATTTAAAATTTTTTAATATATATATATATAATTTTTATATAAATATATATATTTTGCCCCACTAATTTAAAAAATTTTACAATTGCCCCCCTGAAATTATACTTTGCCCCCTGAAATTATACTTTGGATGTAAATTTGCCCCCTCTGAAATTATGCTCTGAATCCGCCCCTGCGTAACCCAACAATCAAAACCTAGGGTTTAACAATTATTTTTATAAATAATTTAAAAATCTATTACTTTTTGAATTTGCGAAAAAATGATATTCTTAAAAAAAATTCCCATTTTTGATATTTTTCAAAATTTCCAAATGTACGATAAAAAATTCTTAAATGCAATTTTAAAATAGAAATAGAATTTCAATAACACTCGGACTTAAATAGAATTATGCCTATTGATTTTTTAAAACAATTTTAAACATTAATAGGATTATGTATGTGTGTGTGTCTATATATTACACAATATAAGCTATTTTAATTTTAAATTATTTAATGTAGTGATTATTTGAAACTATATATGATTTTTACGAATTACACAGTTTTTTAAAAAAAAATAGGATTATGTTAAAGAGTTTCGTAAATATTTAATATACTTATTATAAATAGATGGAGCCGGAGCAGAGGGGAGCATGAATTGAACCAAGTTTCAATTGAATTTAATAAAAGCTAGCATAAGACTCCCCCGGAGGGAGCTGTGTTCAAAATTATCTCCTTGTCTGCTTCAACGCGAAATGGTAATTGTTCGAAAATGACCAAAACACTCTTCTTCGCTTTCCTTGTCAAATTCAATTTTGACGTTTCTGTAAGCTCTAGAATTTATTCTTCTTTCTGTTTAAGTAATTTAATATTTATATTTATATGCTATTTCAAATATATTTAATTACGTATGCATGAAATTTTTAAAAATTATATAATTTTAGGTTTCTTATTGAAGATAATTACTGCAAAATTATAGCCAAAATAAACACAATACTAATATAAATACTGACAAAAAAATTCAAAGTTAATTCTTAAATTTTTATCCAAAATAATTTAAAAATTCAAAAATTTATATAGATTTATAGAATATTTAATTAAATAAAAGAGTGAGTAATTCATTATTATTTAGAATAACATTTTGGTTTTCATTAATATCATATATTATTTTTTTATAAAATCATATGTTTAGAAAATTAACTTGTATGGATATTATAAATTAAAAAATTATGATAATGTAAGGGAAATTGTGGCATGCTGCCTTATTAGATTTTGATGACCTGGAACTATATGTCTCGTCCACCTTTCAATGGGATAATTTTTTATTTAATCTGTAGATTTTCTATTTGGGTATCCGAAAATTTATTTGAAAAAATATTATTGCATGTTGAATTTTTTAAATTTTAATTTATATCAGTTAATATGTGTTTTTTTTATTATTTCAATATAAATCAATATTTAAATTTGAATCCCTGAATTTCATCAAAGGCATTCATATTATTAAAGCTATTGAAAATTAATATATATATATTTAATCATTTTTATAATAATCCAAAATCAAATATCTTAATCTTTTTATAAATATCAACAAAAACTATTGAAAAAGTTAAATCAATTTTGAGAAAGTTTTGGTTAAAAGTTGTTTTTGTCCGAAAAAAGCAGGACGTGGAAAAAACAAATAACTCTGAGAACTGGATTTTTTTAAAAATTTTTGCTGTATATTTTTCACTGTATAATTCGTTAAAAAAGTATTTTTTGTAAAAATCGTCTGAATATTTTTCCTCTTCTTGAAGCATCAAGGAGATGATTGTCAATTTTCTTTTCTATTTTAAAAAAGAAAAAATGTACGTGATGTCATAGTATTACTCGTGGCGGAAAGGTTGTGAATTTGACCGGAAAAGTTGGGTTGGTAATTTTGACTTTGGTCCCTCTGCTTAAATTAATTAATTAAATCCTTAAATATTTTCTAAACCATTTCATACCTTAAATTAGATCCAAATGAATCTAATTTTCATGCCTCCATATTAATAATTAAATTTAAAAATATTTTATATAATTATAAGATTATAAATTTATAAATTATATTTTTAAAATTAAATTATTTTTACATAAATTAATAAATTAAATTTATAAGTTTGTTGATTAATTGATTTAAACTTGATTTAATTATTAAATAAATTATTAAATTAAATTTGTAGCTGATGAGTGGTTTAGTTGATTTGGATTAAGATTTTTGTATAAATATTTCATTTTGTTTGGTAATTGTTATCTCAAAAAATACTTATAAAAACAAAAATTTCAGAATTAAAAACATTAAATTTGAAATTAAAAAATTGTTCATACAAACTGATAAAATATTATTTAAATTTTAAAGTATATTTTATAAGAAACAAAGATAAAAAACATTTAAAAATTAAAATAAAATAATTTTATTAAATTAATATATACATGAAATATGTATTACGAAGTGGGCTAAGTTGACAATACGAAAAAACCAATTCCCTATCTCGTCTTTCACCTAATATGCATTAAGAGAGAGTGTTTGACACGGTTTAGTTGGCCTATACGCATTTAATTTGGAACTTTATATTATTATATTTTATAAAATATCTCAGTAAAATCCACGATTGTGAAAAATAATTATTTATATTATTAATTATTTTATTAATTTTTAATTATTAATTTTTATTTATCATATTTATATCTGGGTTTATATAATAATATAACTATTTAAATGAATTATTTAATTAAAATGTTAGAAGTGAATAAAAGACAACAAACTTTGATTAATATCTAAACTATATAAATTAAATAATAATATTTTGATTAAGTTTAAACAGTAAATATTATCTAATATTTATGCAAGGATTACAATCAATGAATTATTAGAAAAGTAAACTTTTTTAAAATTTTTAAAAATTACTATGTATTTAGATTTAAAAAGAATTAATATTACCTATATAAATCTGACATATAAATAAAAAGGAAAGTAGTGATATAAAAGTGAGAATTTTAATATTAATAAAAGTAATTAATTTTATGGATAGATATTATTATACTTAAAATGTTATTTATAAAAAATTATTATAGTTTAGAGGGAAAGTGGATATTTAAAAATATAATAAATAATGAATATATGTTTGAATGGAGTCAAGGAAAAGACTCATTTTATGTAAATTAATTTTGGAGTTGTTGACTTTCTTTTAATCTTTTCAAAGTTTCAACTAAGAGGGCTTCTGATGCCTTCATGCTTACGACTATTTTACAAATCTCATCAAAAGCCCAAAAAGATGCAAAATCAAAAATAAAAAATTCATTTGAACAATCTCTGTTTCTAGATTACCGTCCCTTTCAGATTATATATATATATAAGCATTCATATATACAGAAGGAGATGGCTGGCTGGTTGGTTTTTGTTTGAAACTCCCTCTCTTTTGGATTCTACTGATAAATACCATTCATCAACCAAGAAGAAGCTTCAAACTGCGGCAATATTCAACATTTTTCATTCAGAATTCAAGTTTCTTGACAGGTTACTGATTAAATATCAAACCGTAAGAGTTTGAGGTAGCCTTCTTCTTCTTCTTCATCTCCTCCTCCTCCTTCTTTATTCACGACAGTACAAGTAAAATGTTGAATTCTGTTTAGATTTCTGATGCTCGAAACCCAAAAAGAATAAAAAGGGTTCTTTACTTGCAAAGGAGTTATGCTGTATAGTCCATGATCTACTTTTGCAAAAGGAATGCACCCACTTGATCAAACCGGCAAAAAACCATTCATATCATCATATATATAAATGAAGTTGATCAAGTTGAGAGAAAATGTTTTCACCTTTATTTATCTTATACTAATTAAAATCCTTTTAATTTCATTACAGTTAAACAATATAAATATGAAAAAGAAACTTGTCTCTCATCTCTTTCTCTCTCTAAATTTTATTGGGTAATGGATGTTTAAGATGGTCTTTGATGGGTTTTAGTTTGTAACTTGTTTGAGGAGTTGGATTCTAAGTTAATGCTATGCTTCATAAACCCGTTTACTTCGTCTTCTTCTTCTTCTTTCTTCCTTTTTTGTCAAACATAATATACGATCATTTTTGTTGACTTACTTCTATGATCAATTAATAGGTAAGAAATATGAACTGCCCACACAGGACCCAATTGAGCCTTTATCTAGTTTTCTTGGTCAGCATTGTTGGCTTTCATTTGATTCAAGCACAAACCAATACTTCTGAACCAGGTACGGTTTTCATACTTTCTGTTCAATTTTCATTATGTCTTTTATATTAATGCAATATCAAGTTAAATAAATATATGATTTTTGACCAATAAATATCATATTTTTGTTAGGATTTTTCATAATATAAAATTATATTTACAATTTTAAAAGCTAACTAACCCAATTTTCCAAAATTTTTTTTTTGAAATTTTATTAAAGAATTCCATGAAATTACTAAATTTTAAAGCTTAATTAGTAGCATGATTTAGATTATATAATAGAATTGAAAATTAATTATTAAAATTGAAATATTAAATATAATAAATTTTGAAAATTTTGAATGTTAATATATGAATTATTTGGTAAATTTAATTATTATAAAATGTATAAAATTAATTAATATCATATATTTAATCTTTCATATGATTTTCACTAGCAAACTTGTTTAATGATATAAAAGTATTTTACAAAAATGTTTTGAAACATAACATATTAATTTTAAAAAATAAGACAAAATTTTTAGTTTATTATTTTAAGTATTTTTTAACTTAATTAAAAGAATTAAATTAATTTAAATTACATTTTCAAACCTAACTTAAAATAAATAAACTCTTAAAGTATTAATGTAAATCATAAATTGTTATTAAACACCCCTTAGTTTAATGATAGATAGATAGCTTAATTTGATAATTTACAAAAAGGAGGACATAGGAATATTGAAGCTGAAAGCAAAGCAATTCATGGTTAAATGTATTTCCTTGCGTCCAAAGTTTGGGCTTTATAATAAATATTTTATATCTTTGGATTCTGTTCTTGTTAAACTTGTTTATCAAGTGTTAAAAAAAGATAATAACAAGGCCAATTAAAAATTTTAATATTAAATTTATGATTGATTTTTCTTAGAAATATAAATTAAATCTAAATGAATATTTTAAAATGAGTGTCATAAATAGTATTTAAGACATGCATGCTACGTATCCACTGTTGAACCCTAATTATTATGTAATAAAGTTTTGTACATGCAAATCCAGACAATGAAAAGTTAGAGCTAGCTTTAGAATTTCAGGGATTTTCTAAGATTATAAATTATTACAAAATTTTTAAATATTTATCTTTTATTGAAATGTACATGTTTGATTTGATAGAACAAATTATTTATTTTAAAATATTTATAAATTTAATATAAATAAATGAAATATAAAATATTTAAATATTTAATTTTATAAATATTAAAAATGAAATATTGTTTAAAAGTGTTATTACAGAGAAATGTGATTTTACTTTATTTCTTTGTATAATTTGTGGTTGTAGTCTTGTTTGTTGTTTGTAAAAGATCTTTTCTTTTATTGAAACTTTTGCTATAAGTGAACTTTCATAAGGAAATATATATCTTTTTCAGGTATTTCATAAGATATGTATATAATATTTTATGATATATATATTATTTTTAAAATTATAAATTAAATAAAATATTTTATTTAGTTTATAAATTGTATTATATATACATATATTTTTTATGAAATATCTTGTTTTAAATTATTTTAAACAAATGATGCATATATTCCTTGTTCCTCTCTCAATGGTAGTCAGGATGAACTTTGTTTTACATAAAAACTATTTGATCATCAGGTACAAACTTGACTGATACAAGTAATGTCTCACTGTCTGATGACACTGTAAGGGTGGATCCTCTTGATAATTTCCATAAATACAGGGGAGGCTATGATATCACCGACAAGCACTACTGGAGTGTAACTCTCTCTCTCTCTCTCTCTATATATATATATATATATTGATTTGGATATAAAAATTAACAAAATCTATAAAATTTCCATAAAAAGATTGAGTGTTAAACTTTAGTATTTGTTTTCGATGCAGTCAACTGTATTTACAGGGATTTATGGATATGCAATTGGAATTCTCTGGCTTTTGAGTGGAATTGTATATGGAGGTGTTCATTTTACAAGTAAATACTGCTGCAAAAGGAAAAATCAAAACCTGACAAAGAGGTTCCCTTGCCACAAGCAATGTTATCTCCGGCCTATCATTCTCGCCATTCTCTTCACTATCCTCACAATGTAAGCCATAACCATTTGCTTTATCAAAATTAGTGTTTCAGGATTTGTTTTGATAAGTAAGTACAATCTGCAGAACTGCAACAGGGTTAGTTCTTGGCGGAAATCAGAAATTCCGGTCGCGAGCAACAACTGTAGTGAATATCATTATTGACACAGCAGATAATGCTTCAGGAACAATATATAACACGACAGGAGCAATGAAGGATATCAGAGATAATCTGGAATCATCTAATGCAAGTGTAGGACAAACTTCTAGCTTCCTTACATCAACATCAGAGCAACTAGATAATCAGGCTGCTGAAATTCAAAGGGAAGCTAGGAAACACAGGCGTTTGATTGAAAAGGGTCTGAAAATTGTGTAAGTTTTCTCTTTAACAATTTCTGTCAAAATTTTTAGCTTGGCCTGATCTGATCATCATAATGCGGAATGATTGTTGCAGGTATATAATAACAACAGTGATAATTTCCATCAACTTGGTTGCCGTAATTTCACTTTCAGGTATTCTAATCCTGACAGAATTTAGACTTCTCTGGCATTTCTTGTTATTTCTTGCCTTCTTTCTTTTAGAGTTTGATCGAATTTGGAATCGACTCTCTGCAGTTTGTGGAACTCTGAGGTTACGAAGAGCTCTTAACCTGTAAGTAAAGCAAATTTCCTGAAGAGAAAATTAATTGTGAAGTCAATTTCCATATGTTTCTCATAATTTCTTCCTTTTTTTTCAGACTAATTGTACTGTGCTGGATCCTGACAGCTTTATGTTGGTTGTTTTTTGGGGTGTATTTCTTCTTAGGAGAGTAAGTCAATGTCGCCATCCATTTTTCAATTATTTTACGCATGTATTCTGTTCACTATATAAGTTGAAATTTCTGGATCCTGACAAGAGCAAGTTCCACAAATTTTCCAGGTTCTCAGGCGATACCTGTACAGCTCTTGAGAACTTCCAAATAAATCCGTACAACAATAGCTTGAGTTCTATTCTTCCCTGCGATGAAATGCGTAAAGCAAGACCAATCCTGACAGATGTTAGCGAAGGGCTCTACGACATTGTCAATCAGGTTCTTTACGTTGCTGATTTTGATTGCAGATTATATTAAACCTGTCTCATTTATCAGGTCTAAACTATATTCTTTTCTCTTCCTGGCGGAGTTTCTTTAGGTGAATGAAAATATAACAGCGGTTCAAGTTTGCAATCCTTTCTCAGGGCCACCTGAGTATCAATACCAGGGAGATAATTGTCCTTCCAACACAATAAAAATAGGAGAAATACCAGAGGTATACTGAAAATAAGAATGAACTCCTAGTATCATTAACATGGCATTAACAAGATTCTGATTCTGGTGTACACAGATATTGGAGCCATTCACTTGTCAGAATGGATCATGTGGTGCCGGACAACCCATATCCGTGAATGATTTCAGAACAGTGGAAGGTTACACAACTTCATTACAGAATCTGCTAGATGCATATCCTGGCATGGAAAGCCTGGTAGAATGTCAAACGGTGAAGGATGCATTTTCCAATATCCTGACAAATCATTGTAAACCATTAAAGAGATATGTTCGGATGACATGGGGATCAATGTTGTTTCTGTCATTGAACATGGTGTTCCTGGTTTTGATATGGACAATTCAAACTCGTCATCAGCAACAACTTCATTCTTTGGATAATTCTATCAAACCGCATTCTTCTGCTGAAATGAATCAAACAGTTCCTAGAGAAAGAGTTGGCAGGATTGATAGCTCAAACAATGGTTTAGCTGCTTAGGAGTTTGTTTCCTTGTTTCCGAGAAAATTATACTTTTCTGGAAATTCCAGGGGCAAGCAAACTTGCAGCTGGAAAAGAATGCAAATTTTCCTGGAAAGACTTTAGGAATGTCAGATACATATAGAGATGACAGAAATCAACACGAATATAGAGATAGATTCTATACAGAGGATACAAATTTTCATATAGGATATGATGTATACATATTTTTATTCTTTGATTTCGTAGAAGGGATCAAACCTTTTATAAAATGAAACAAAAATTATCTTCAATAATATTTTGATATCAGATTTTATCTGATATGCGGGCCCAAAAAGAAAAATTTATCGAGAAGGTGTTCGGCTTATGTGGATGGGTTAGGTTTGAACCATTGAAATACAATGTGATTATATACGGGAGAAATTTTATGATTCTTTATTTTTAAAAGTTTTGTTTTAAATTTATATTACTTTAATTTTTGGTTAAAATATTTGTTAATTTTTTTATTAAATTACATCTTTATTTTTAATTTTATTTTTCCTTTTTTCAAATTTTTATTTTTCAAATCCTTAATTCTCGTTGCTTTTCTTCTTTTTCATATTTTCTTCTTCTCCTTCTTTCCTTTTTTCATTGCTTTATTTTCTTCATTTATATCTGCTACTACTTCTTCATCTATTTATATTTGTGTAAAATTGATTATTTTTCTTATTATTTTTCTTGTTCTTATCTTATACAAAAAAATGTATAATGGCTACGGAATAATTCTGTCACTAATTAGAGATGAAATAGCTACGAAATGACTACGAAAAAGAGAAAATGGTGATAAAAAATATTGACATAGCTAAAAACGTCACAATATAGCTATTAAACAATTACCACTGCAAAATCTATCACAATATCGCTTCGAAAATTGTATTCCGTCATTAAATTCATCTCAATTGATGATGGTATTGTAACCGTAGCCATATCCATCACTTTTTTACTACGGAAATAATTTCATAGCTAAATTATGTAGCAATTTAATGATTGTTAAAAATATGAAAATTTTTTATTATATATTATTTTTAAGTAAAAATAAAATAAAATAATAATGAAATTTTTATTTTCTATTTAATTGATTAATATTTATAATATATATATATATAATTTATAATGTGTGTATATATATATATATAATTGTATATATATTTTATAATGTATATATAAATAATTAGTATTATTAATTATAAATATTATATAAATAATTAGAGAAATTATAATTGTTAGAGCATGTGACGAGCCCGGTCTAGATGTAAATCTTGATTGTTGGAATGCTGGACTTGAAAAATGGGCTGAACTGGGCTGTCGGATGGACTGCTATATCACGAGTGTGGGCCAGGCTGAAGGAATGAGGCCTGCTCCACTAAAATGCCTTTAGGCATTTTGATTTGTTGGCCTCTTAACTTATAAACTCCTCCTTCACCCTTCTTTTTCTCGATGTGGGATTTCTTTTCTTTCCTATACTTAACTACCTTTTCCCTTCCTCTTCTTCTTGGGCTTTTGCCCTCGAACACTCCCCCTCAAGTTTTTATGGGCTCGAGCCTGTTGAGGCCTGTTAAGACTTACTTCACTTCACTTTCTTCATTTTGCCCGATTTTCAAAGTCTTAGAGGCATGGGCTTGTACTCTTCATTCTTTTTTCATCAGTCTAAAAGGCATGCTTTTTGGGCTTAGACTGGTATTCTAAATCTGGTCCTCTCTAGTTGCCAGCCCGATCTGCATTTGTTATTAAGCCGCAATGAAGTCTTATCATCCTGGGCCGGACCTGGAGTCTCAGAGGCCTGTTACTCTTGGGCTTGTACTCCTCCTTTCTTCATTTGTTGTAGTCTCAGAGGCCTTCTTTTTTGGACTTAGACTGCTTGTCTGATTTTTGGGCCACAAGGGTGCGCATTTAGGTCTGCTTAGATCGAGTCAGCCCAACTTATGCATCTTGAACCGGATCTTTAACTTAGGTCAGAAAGCCCATTGGGCCTTGATATCACTATTGGAGCATATGATAGGCTCGGTTTAGATGCAAATCTTGATTGTTGGAATGCTGGACTTGAAAAATAGGCTGAACTGGGCCATCGGATGGGCTACTGCATCATGAGTGTGGGCCGGGCTGAAGGAACGAGGCCTGCTCCACCAAAATGCCTTGCATTTTGATTTGTTGGCCTCTTAACTTATAAAATGCTCCTTCATCGTTCTTTTTCTTGATATGGGATTTCTTTTCTTTCTCATACACAACTGCCTTTTCCCTTTTTCTTTTTCTTGGGCTTCTACCTTTGAACACTCCCCTTTAAGTTTTTACGGGCTCAAGCCTGTTGAGGCCCGTTAGGACTTGCTTCACTGCACTTTCTTCATCTGGGCCCGATTTTCAGAGTCTCAAAGGCCTGGGCTTGTACTCTTCATTCTTTTTTCATCAGTCTTAAAGGCCTCATTTCTGGGCTTGGACTGGTGTTCTGGGTCTGGTCCTCTCTAGTTGCCAGCCTGATCTGCATTTGTTATTGAGCCGTAATGAAGTCTTATCATCCTAGGCCAGACCTGAAGTCTCAGAGGCCTGCTACTCTTGAGCTTGTACTCCTCCTTTCTTTATCTGCTGCAGTCTCAGAGGCCTTCTTTTTTGAGCTTGGACTGCTCGTCTAATTTTTGGGTAGTAGGGGAGCGTATTTGGGTCTGCTTGGATTGAGTTAGCCAAACTTTTCCATCTTGGACCGGATCTTTGACTTGGCCAGGAAAGCCTATTGGGCTCTGATACCATTGTTGGAGTGTGTGATGGGCCTGCTCTAGATGTAAATGTTGATTGTTGGAATACTAAACTTGAAAAATAGGCTGAACTAGGCCGTCGGATGGGCTGCTGCATCACGAGTGTGGGCCGGGCTAAAGAAAGGAGACCTACTCCACCAAAATGCCATTAGGCATTTTAATTTGTTGGGCTCTTAACTTATAAACTACTCCTTCACCCTTCTTTTTCCCGATGTGGGATTTCTTTTCTTTCTAATACTCAGCTGCCTTTTCCTTTCTTCTTCTTCTTAGGCTTCTGCCTTCTAACAACAATTACTACTATTTATATTGTTTATAATTACTAATATTTATGTAATGTTTATAAAAATGTTTTATGTTTGTGTTGTATAATTAGAAAATATGAGTAACTTATTTTGTAAAATAATGATTTAAATAATTTATAATATTATTAATTAATATTAAATATATTTAGATATTTTAAAATATAAATAGAAAAGTATATAATTAATATTAAGTAAAAATAAGAATAAATAATTGAAGATGCATCAAAAGGTTATCATTTTGAATATGGTAAAATGATGCCATCCTTTAAATGAGGTCTAGTAGTGTATATTTTATCTGAGAATCCTTCTTCCATTTTCTAATTCATGGTAACCCTAATTTCTCTAAATCGATTTTGCATTTATCATCTCCTTGCCAAATCGATTATATTTTTCTTCAAAATTCAAACCCTACAATCAAGTTGCGTTAGTAATTGAATATCCAATAACAAATATGTAAAGCATTGCATTGGTATATTGATCAAGCCGGTCGATTGAAGAAATTAGACAACAAATTTGCTACAGAGTTTGGGCATCTTAGTTTCCTGGTATGATTTAACATGGAATATGTCTTTGATTTATTAGTTTCCAGTTATTTAGGTGCTTGAATTTTGGTTATCGTTGAGCTGAAAAGAGATTTTATGAATTCTTGCATTATAATTATAATGCTATGTCAATGTCTATGTTAGGTGAGTGAGAATGCTAGTTTTTGGTAACTTTGAAATAGTTTAATTTCATGTTTATTGCTAACTTTGTGGAGATAATACAAATATACTTAATTATGTTATTTAAACAAGTATTTACTTAGAACCTTTTGCAATATGGGTCCTCTTTTCTTAGAATTTTTTTATCATTGCCTTCCATGATTAGGGCTTTGGTAATCATTCGTTGTGGCCAATTTTGCAGGTTAGAAATGAATTTTGAAACAGAATAAGTGTAAAAAATATTTTAGGCTGTTTTAGGATAAAGATTATGCTCTAGAGATTTTAGAGCTATGCGTAATTTGCATTGTTTCATGTCATGAGTTCACTTTGTCTAAATGATACATGACTATCTAGATTTTCAGGTTAGCTTGTTTTTTATATCCCTATAATTGAAACTTTGATATGAAGATAGTGGCTTTTTAAGTTTTTAATTTGCTAATTATATGATACCAAGCATGAATTTTCATTTGGGCAAATCAGTTATGATATGAGGACTTATTTTTTTTGGGATATTTGAAATCTTTTTCATTTTTTGACTTTTCTTATATTTAGAGTTTACATGATGACTTAATCTGTGAAATTTCTTTCTGTTTTCAGAAGTAAATTCATGAATGCCTATTTTGTTGAAGTCGTTAAAGCATTCAACTAGAAATCCCCATCTACTACTTGTATGCTCCTTTGATACTAAAAGCTATAGTTTCACTATCTACTAAACCCACTACCTAACACATGTTAAAAAAAATTATTAACATTGCTTCATTGAAATGCACATACAACCTCAATTATATACGAAAAAGCATTGAAATCCTTTATTTTGGGCACATTTTCTTCATAAAATACCTCTATTTCACATCCTCAAAAGCTACAAGAATAAAATATATGCCTTTCTTTTTTACTATTACATCTTTCTATTTTGTTTCTTATGTAATTAGTGACACATATCCTATCAATATCATGTTTTTAGGTAGCTTTTCTATCATCAAATTTATGAGTTTTAATTTTGAGCCTCAAAATTGGAGCAATTCCCATTGAATTCTCAATCATTCAAACCATGCATCATAATCTATATCAATTAAAGATATAATTTAATTATATTTTTTTAGTATATCATTATATGTTATTAATATGAAAAAATACTCATTAATCTATTATCAATATCTATATCAATCAAGATGAATTAATATTTCTAATTCATTAACATGCAGTGGAAAATGATTTCACTTTATTAAAAATTGGTTTTGAATTTTATCAATAAAGTGAGAATTATAAAAATATATTTTAAGAATAATGAAATTTTTATTGATTGAGGTTGATAAAGTTTTCAAATATATAAAATTTATGATAAAATTTTCAAATATTCATTCTAAACTGGTAATCAATTAATTATTCATAAATAATAAATAGCAATCAAAATAATAATTCCAATGCTAAAAAATATCATGAATAATTTTAGGCTCTTCTAGCAACAATAAATTTTGGGATATTATAGTGAATATAAATTTTTGGGAAATTAGTCATGAATAATTTTTAATATTCCTTTGATATACATTTGATAACCCTTTAAAAATCATATAATATTCCTTTAATATTTTAGATTCCTATACTAAAGACTACTTAATATTCTTTTAATATTACTTATTAGTTTAATGTTGATATGTATTTCATTTTTATATATTTTGATTTAATGATTGAGTAGGATAACTTTGTAATAATGTCTAACAATAGCTTTTAATTAGTTATAATCAGGCATTTGATACGATGTCAGCCAATAACTTTCGAAGCTGAATGTATGAGGCATATGTTGATGGTGGCTACACAAATTTAGAATTTACGAATGGAGTTAGACAATTCATGGATTTTGCTATCAATCAAGAAGTATGCATGAGTAATGGATTAATGAGATGTCCATGTTCATGATATAGAAATGTCTATTTTCAAACTATGGATGATTGTAATATTCATTTATTGAGGTTTGATTTTATGCCAGACTATTACATCTGGCATTATCATGATGAAGAATACATTTATGAAGGGAATGTATGTGGTGAGGAAAATGAAAATGTTGGTAGATGGGACATTGGTGGAGAAACATCTAGTACTTATGAATTTGGAGGTGCGGTAAACTTGGATCGTGAAATGATACTAGATGGTTTTGGAAATTTCAATGGTAAAAATGATATTGAAGAAGAAACTCCTAATGTTGAAGCATAGTTTTTCAATATGTTGACTTCATATGATGTGGAGTTATGGCCTGATTGTAGTAAAATATCAAAGATATCAACAGTTGCTTGTATGCTTAACATAAAAGTAGAGCATTATATATCGGAGCAAGGATATAATGATATCATGCAATATTTGTAAGATGTATTGCCAGAAAATAATGAGATAGTTCAAAGTTTCTATGAGATGAAGAAATTAATAAAAGGGTTAGGTTTACCAATGGATGAGATAGATTATTATAAGCATGGATGCATGTTATATTGAAGGGTGGATGTAGAACTCGATCATTGTAAGTTTTGTAATCATCTTAGATATAAGACAGATAGACTTCGGAATGCATATTAAAAAGTAGAGGTATATAAAAAAATGTTATACTTTCTATTGACATTGAGGTTGAAACGATTATATGCTTCAAAAGCAACAGCTAAACACATGCGATGGATTCAGGAGCATTGTCAACAAGAAGATATAATGTGTCACCCATCTGATTCATTATCATGGAAGCATTTTAATATAAGTTTTCCTGATTTTACTGTAAAAAGTTGAAATGTCCATTTAGGTTTATGTACAAATGGATTTCAACCTTTTGGACAGTTAGGATAACAATACTCTTTATGGCTAGTGATATTAACACCGTTTAATTTGCCACCTGGTATGTGTATGAAGGAGAAATACATGTTCCTCACATTGATAATTCCACAGCCAACCAATCCTAAGCAAAAACTTGATGTCTACTTTGCAACCACTTATTACTGAATTAAATAGCTTGTGGGAAATTGGCGTCATGACATATGATGTTTTAAAAAAAATAGAATTTTCTAATGCGTACTGCTCTGATATGGACTATAAGTGATTTTCCTGCATATTCTATGTTATTTGAATGGAATACAGCATGGAAGTTAGCATGCCCATATTGTATGGAGAATTCTCAAGCTTTTCACTTGATAAATGGGGGTAAAACATCATGGTTTGACAACTATAGAAAATTCTTACTAGAGGAACATGTATTTTGTTGAAATAAGTATGGGTTTAAAAAGAATCACATTGAATGGTTATCTCCTCCTCTAATAAAGATAGGTGAACAATTATTAAGAGAAATTGAAGAGTTGGGTTTATAGAAAATCATTGATCTAGAGGCAGAAGATGTAAATAGTGGATGTTGAAATTATGGATGGAAAAAAAGAAGTATATTTTGGAATCTTCCATACTAAAGTTCATTACTAATTCGACATAATTTGGATGTGATACATAATGAGAAGAATGTATTTGATAACATATTCAATATTGTCATGAATATTCAGGGTAAAATAAAGGATAATTCAAAATCAAGGGCAGATTTAAACCAACAGCTACTAGCCGGCGTAACCGTATTAAGTGTTACATTAACAATGGGATGTAAGATTTTGTAACTTTGTAAATCAACTATATTGTAACATGCATATATTCTAATGTATTTTCACATAAAATTTCAATTTATGAAAGATTACAACCATCTTATAGAGTATCGACATAGATGAGGGAGATTTTTAGCTAGAGATTAGTAGTAGAGGGTACCTTATGGGCAACAGTACCATCACATGTAGTCTTGCTATATTGGGAGGAGTTTAAGGTAATAAGTTATTATTCAATGTTTTTAATGAATTTATTATTAATTTAATTAAAATGTTTAATTTTGGTGCAAAAATAATTTTATTAGGATGAGATAAAATTTTCTGTTGAGGTTATATACTAGGCTTGGAGGGACAAGACATCAACATGGTAACCATTTATATCATTTTAAATTTAACGTATAATATAAAATTTATGGAAGTATGTTTCCCTTAGCGCTTACAAATTTATGTAACAGGTATAGAGATATGATGAATAAATTCAAGGCTAAGAAAAAGCAACCTATTTTCTATAGTGATACAACTTGGACTGCCTGGTTACATTATTGGGAGTTACCTGAAACACAGTTGTAGAGTGCTAAGGCCTTGAGAAATTGACGTGGTGCATTTGGATGTGGCATTTCTACTCACACTTATGGCTCGAAGACTATGTCTGGCCACAAGAGAGATTGGGCAACCTTGTTATTTTATCATTAATCAATTAATTTTACTTCTATTTATTACTTATTATTCATGTGTTTGCTTTGTAGATGGAGCAAAATAAAGGTTGAGAGCCGACACCTTATGAACTTTTCATGTACACTCATACACAAAAACATGATAGGGTAAATTTCATCAATGACAGGTCACGTGAGATCAATGTAAGTATGAAAATTTTTACTAACATTATTATCATTTACGCATGAAAATTGATGCTATTGTATTGTATAATTTTATTAGGATCGTATTACACATATGTAAGAGATAGTAACACAACGAAATGATATCATAGATGACTCCTGTATATACCTAGATGCTGTAGGTGGGGCCTCAAATGGATGAATTCATGGGATAGGTTTAGAAGCTAATAACAACTATAGTAGTTCATCAGCTAGCACATCTATGTATGGACCACTTGGAGGTTTTATTCAGTCACAACCATATTAAGATGATACGATTAGATAGGAGATTTGTGATGTTGTTGATCATGCATTAGATGCACGAATCCTGACTATTTGTGACCAAGTCCTTCACTAGTTACGAGTTCAACAACATGTATCTGTGCCATCTTTCTCCCAACCAAACCATTTTTCTCCATCTGGTGATACCACTACTACAGTTGATACTTCTGCTCCACCAACAGCAATTGCTCCTCTTGATTCTGTTGCATTAACTGATGATCATGCAAATCCTAATACTGAGGCACCTTAATGATGTATTGATTTATACTATTTTAATTTATCATTTTGTTTACTTAAATATTTCATTTGTATTGTGATGTTAACTTCAATGACATTGTTTAATTTATATCATTCTTCATGAATTAATTGTACTATGATTATTTAGATCAAATTCTAGATTTAAGGATGGGAGAAGTATGTGAATGATTGATGTAAGAATTATAGAAGTGTTGTTTTAACTGGTATTAGATAATAAGATCTTTATATTACAGAGGAAACTTTGCTGAATTTTTAGAAAAATTAATAATTTTTATAATATTCACAATTTTATGTATTAATATTTTAATTCAAATTTCAATTACAAGTTCATATAAAATTTTATTATAATTATATCCAATTTTTTATATTTTAAAAAAATATTAAAATTAATTAATTTTTACATTTAGTGATAGAAATATCTACAAAAATTGGTAGTTAAATAGCTACGGAATTGCGACAGCCAATCATCTGTTGCCAATTAGCAACACAAAGCAGACGGCTTCCAGTAGCCATTTAGCTACGGATTTAGCGACGGAACTAATTCCTTTGCTAAATTTGTTATAATAAATTTCACATCAAATGGTTTTGCAATGGAATTTTACCGTTGCTATTTCCGTTGTCATAACAAATAACGACGGTAAATTCCACTTTAACAATGGTAAAGTTCCGTAGTCATTCTGTTTGATTTTTGTAATGTTACATTATGCTTTCTTATTTTTTATTACCTTTTGTTTATTTTTTTTACTATTATAGATATATAAAAATACATATATATGATATATGGTATATGGTATATAAATATATACCATATTATATAATGTATATGGTAAATAAATATATACCACATATATTATATATTCCATATATACTAAATGTTATGGTATATGTTTACTTATCTATATTCATCATGAAAGAAAATAAATAAATAAATAATAAAAATGAAAATATAATTAAACTATATAATGAATAATTGAAAAAAAAATTAGATTTAAAAAGAAAGGAGGAAGAGAATGAGGATAGAAGGAGGAAAAGAAGAACAAGAAAGTAGAAGAAAGAAGAAGAAGATGAAGTCAAGGAAGAAGAAGCAACAATAACATAAAGAAAAGAAGTAGCAGCAAATGGAGATGATGAAAAAAAGAGGAAAAGAAGAAAAGATTATGAAAGATTAGAAAAAATAGGTTTAATTAAATTTGTAGATTTGTAACACCCACATTAGAGACCCTGGTTGTTTTGTATTATGAATGTGTATGACTGATAAGAGATATACGAATATATATGTATTGATGCGTTTGTTGATTAAGATGTGATGTTGCTTACCTGAATATGCATGTCCTTGTGAATGCGTGTGTATGAATATACTGATGTTGAGTGTAATGATAAGGTGAGGTGATATTATACCCTTGATGTATGTGCTATATGTTGATGTCGGAAAGGAGGGGGGTGTTGCCGCCTTATTGAGATTACTTGGTAGTAGAAGAGGCAGACACCATGGGTAGCATATCGTGGTTGAGGTATTAGAAGTGTTTATGCTTGAATTGTGATTTAGGTGCTTTGGGAATGAGGGTAGAAAGGGTTATAGGTGGAAGAATGATGGTGGTACGGATGTACGAGATACCATATGAGCATACCAAACAAAGGAGATGAGGGGTCTTAGGCTCCTGGAGGCTGTACGGGCATACCACAGGGTTGTCCAACCGTACGTGTGCTTGCAGGAAATTGAGTTTGTTAGGTGGATTGTGGACGTACAAGCGTACCAAATATGGTATGGGCGTATCGTCCCTCGCAGGAGTTTTTGCTTGTCAGGGTATTTTGGTCGGTATAGGCGTACCAATATCCATACGGCCGTACGCGACTAAAGTTGACCAGTCAATGGATAAGTATTAAGGCTTTTCTTAGTTTTCTATCACCCTTATCTTTCTTAAACCCTCCTAAATATTAGAATTAGAGTTCCTAAGTACCAGGGAAGCGTGAGAGCTGAAAGTTGATGATAGTGGTCAATAGTAATGGGATTACGAGATTGCAATAGAAGTCTTATTGCCACAGGTTTGTGCTAGATGTATTGCTTTGTATGAGGTTTACGTTAGGCATGAGTTCTTTGTCTTAAGACCTAAGGAAGGTCTGGAAATGATGTATTATGTTGATGTTTATGCTTAATATGCTATGACTTGATGCTTTCTTATGCTTCATGATGGTATGGCTTTATGATATGAGGTAATGGATGCATGGTTTTATGTTATGTTATGTTGGTATGGCTTTATGATGGAACGGATGTATATCCTATCATGGTATGAAGCTTAAGTACATGAAAATATATTCATGGCATGCATGGTGATAAGGGAAGGAAGGATAAGAAAGAAAAGAAAGAAAGAGTGATGAGGGCAGAGCTAAGCTCTGGGCATACTAGGTCAAAAGGATAATGATGGGATTACTTTAAGGAATCATTTAGATTTATACCCTCCCAATGGGAGATGAGTCTTGAGACCTACAGTAGGAAATGGGTGAAAAGCATCACACAGTTAAATGCCCTCCTTCGGGAGATGAGTACCGATACTTACAGGGACCCAGTATGTGCGAAAGGAATGTGCACAATTACAGGAAAACAAGACTGAATATAAGAAATGAGGAAGAGGGAGTATATGGAGCATGACTGTACTTGCATTTTATGTTTTGGAAATGTATTCTATGATGATATGATTTATGTTAATACTAGTGATTGTAATGCATAATGAATATGTTGGATGTAATTGCTCATTATGGCTTGCTATGTATTCATATCTGTGTATGTATTTATGCTTACCTAGCACCATTAAGTTTTATACTCAGCATTTATCATTTGATGAACATAGGTTTAGAGCCTTCAAGAGAGCGATTAGAGGAGCATTAGAGGTCGTTAGCAGAGAACAATTCTTCTCAAAGTGGTACGGGACCGTTGGGGCATACTCTGATTTATTTTTTTTAGCGTAGCTTCTGTTGATCATTGGGGCAGTAGTCTGTACTGTATTTTTATGGTGAACCTGTTATGTAAATATGATGAACCTTTAATATAAGACTTGAACCGTATGTTTATATAATATAATTAAGATGTTTGCCAATTGGTATTGTATGAAGTATTGAATGTTTATCCAAGGTATGATATGTTTAAATAAATGTATGTCACGATGTAGATTCTTTCACCACTAGATATAGGGACGTGTACCTATACAAATTTTTATTAGACCTTAGAGACAATGTATCCCTTGTAGTATGAGTAACGGTTTTTCCTTGGGAACGATCGATGCTCATACTATGGGAACATGTCACTCGGGTTGAGAGAGCGGATGCCTCAGTAGTTGATCCGATGGTAGCCCAGTTTGATCAGTTTCTCCAGTATCTACGGGCACAGGGTCAGGCTCTACCTGTTACTCTAGCTCCACCCCCGCCAGAATCAAGAGAAGAATACAAGTTAGACTTTACAAAGTTGAGATCGTATGAAGCCACCGATTTTGTTGGGATAATGGATCCGTATGAAGTAGAGATGTGGTTAGAAAGGACACAGAGAGTTCTACGTCAGTTGAAGTGCCCCGAGGTGGCCAAGTTTGAGCATACTATTTCCCTGTTACAGGAGGATGCTTATGAATGGTGGAAGACCATTCCACAGAGTATGGCAGACCCTCTAGTATTGACATGGAATGACTTTCAGAGGGCATTCCGTCAAAAATATGTACCGACAATATATACAGATCAGAAGCTGCATGAGTTCCTCAGTTTGAGACAGGGGGATATGTCGGTTGTAGAATACAAAAGGGAGTTCACACAGTTAGCTTGTTATACGACCAACATACTGACTTCTACTCGGAGAGATGTAAAAGATTCAAACAAGGTTTGAATTTTTGGATCTAAGCATTGGTTCAGGGTTTTAATTATGAAGATTTCTCAGCATTGATGGCAAATACGTTGACCCAAGAGCGGACGATGCAAGAGGAGATTTCCTGTTCCGAGTTAATGAGGCAATCATTTAGAGGGTTGAGTTCTTCATTGGGGAATCAGAAGAGGGGCAAGTTCAGAGGTTCCTTTTCTCCATGGCCAGTTGATGTTAGGTCCTTGCCACCCCGACGTATACAAAGTGGGAGATCCTCATCGTACAGTTGTAGCTCAAGTATGGGATCGGGTTTATGCTATACTTGTAGTCGAGTACATCATGGGGCTTATCGGATGGGTACAGACTTATGTTACCGATGTGGTAGAGTTGGTCACTATGCTCGAGAGTGTCCTACATGATATAAGATGTCAGTACATATTGTTTCGGAAGGGGGATCTTACCAGCAGGGTCTGATAAGTAGACCTAGTTTTGGAAGTTCCCAGAGTTCCAAGAGGGGCAGGGGCAGAGGAAGAGGCTGTAACAGAGGAGGTCATAGCACTAGTCAGGGATCTGTTAATCAGACCATTCGAGCTCCTACCAGAGTGTACAATTTGGTACAACGGGATGATCAACATGCCTCAGATGTGGTGATTGGTAATGTCCTTATTTCAAATCATGATGCGTTAGTTTTGTTTGATCCCAGTTCTTCCCATTTTTATATTAATATAGGATTCGCTCAATTACTTAATATGCCATGCGAGGGATTAGGTTATGAGTTAGTGGTATCGAGTCCTTTAGGAAGGGATGTGGTAGTCGATAGGGTGTGTAGATAGTGTCCGCTGATTATTCATGGTGTGTGCTTTATGTTGGATTTAGTAGAGATGCCGTTCAGTGAGTATGATATTATCTTGGGTATGGATTGGTTAGCCAGGTACAAGACAGTGATAGATTGTCACCAGAAAATAGTAACTCTTTAGCAGTCAGGGCATGATACAGTAGTGATACGGGGTAATGAGCCATCAGTAACCGCTAGAGTGATTTCAGTTGTGGCAGCTCAAAAATTATTATGACAAGGTTGTGATGCAGTGTTAGCTCATGTAACAACTTTAATATAGAGGGGAGTACATGGAGAATGATTGTACTTGCATTGTATGTTTTGGAAATGTATTCTATGATGATACGACTTATATCAATACTAGTGATTGCAATGCATAATGAATATATTGGATGTAATTGCTCATTATGGCTTGCTATGTATTCATATCTGTGTATGTATTTATGCTTACCTAGCACCACTGAGTTTTATACTCAATGTTTATTATTTGATGAACGTAGGTTCAGAGCCTTCGAGAGAGCGATTAGAGGAGCGTTAGAGGTCGTCAGCAGAGAATAATTCTTCTCGAAGTGGTACGGGACCGTTAGGGCATACTTCGATTTATTTTTGTTAGCGTAGCTTCTATTGATCATTGGGGCAGTAGTCTGTACTGTATTTTTGTGGTGAACCTGTTATGTAAATATGATGAACCCTTAATGTAAGACTTGAACTGTATGTTTATATAATATAATTAAGATGTTTGCCAATTGGTATTGTATGAAGGATTGAATGTTTATCCAATGTATGATATGTTTAAATAAATGTATGTCACGATGTAGATTCTTTCACCACTAGATATAGGGATGTGTACCTATACGAATTTTTATTAGACCTTAGAGACGATGTATCCCTTGTAGTGTGAGTAGCGGTTTTTCCTTGGGAACGATCGATGCTCATGCTATGGGAGCATGTCACTCCAGGTATGGGCTGGGTGTGACAAGATTTATGTTTTTTAAAGAGGTACTTTAGGAATTATAAAAAAGTATTTTGATTAAAAGTAATAAAATTTTAAAGTGTAATATTAGATGATATTTTTTAATTTTAAATTTGTAATCTGATAAATTACTAATTGACACTTATATATTATTGATTATAAGATTCATAAATATAGAAATATTAATATATAATTGATATTATAGAAGAGAGTTATCATCTATTTAAGCAGAATAATTTGACAACGATTGATTTTTTCTATTGAAAATCAAAGTTATCAAATCTGATATCAAGTTTAGAATATATGCATGAATTTTTATGATTAAATTTATGTTAAAATTTTCATATTTTTTAATTATAAATAAGTTATAATTTATATTAACATATAAGATATATTCAATTAGATGTAGATGTCATGACATATGATTGATGAAAAATTTAAACATGTTGTGTATATATTTATCCATAAAAGCATAAAAATTAAAATTAAAATCATTCATGCAAAATAAAAATAATAAACTTGTCAAACTTATGGCTTATAACCTTAAAAAATAGATAATTGAATAAAATTTTATGGTTCAAATACTATAAAAGCCTTTTGGAATGGTGATGATAAATTTCATGGCTAAATTGTATAAATCCATCACTATTCAGTTTAATAAAGACAAAATTATATAGCTAAATGATTTGATGCTATTTTTTACTATAAAAACAATGATGGATTATATTCCATCATTATTTTCATCGTTAAAGTATTATGAAAATTTTCATCTCTAAATTTTATAATCATTTTATGATGGATTATGTCTCATTAAATTGTTATAGAACTTTTTGTCTTCAATAATTATGTCCCTTTTCTAACAGTTATTTTCCTTCACTTTTTCTATCACTAAATTGCTAAGAAATTTGCAATAGAAATATTGTTTAGTCATTCCATCACTAAGAATTAGTATTCATTTTTCAAAGAATTTATTATGTATTTTATAAATTAATAAATTTATATTTTTTATGAAATTATGAAATTATATAATTAAAAATTTATAATCAATTCCAATAAAAAAATTGAATAAATAATTGAAATCTACAATTATAAATACAATTATTTATATCATACAATTATTTATTATGTCAAAAATTTGATAAAGTTTCCTATGTAATTTGAATACTTTTATAATTTAGCACTTATAAATTAAGACTTCTATAATTTACAATATTCATCAATCATGTTCTTCATCCTAAGTCTACAATATTTTTCAAAATATTTGCATTATAGGTCATCAATGAAGTATAAAAAAACTGAAATAAAGTTAATGAAGCTAACATCATTAAGAATAAAGTATAACATCATTTGAATGTTTAAATAATAGAAAAAGGATAAGTAATGAAAAAGAGTACAAATCAATGTAATTATAAGGCCTTAATAGTGCCATTAGCATCTTGATCATCCGCTAAAGCAACATCAGAATGAACAATAGTTGAGACTATATTAGATAGATGAACTATAGTAATGATATCATCAGTTAGAGCAAAATGATCTATGTGGGAGGTGGATAGTTGAGATCCTTGCATCTCAAGTTATAAATTCTATCAAACCTGCTTATTAATTCTTAGTATTTGTGCCTGTATTGCAAGATCAACAACATCATTAAAGATAGCATGTACAATATCCTAAATGTTGTCTAATCATGTCATTTATATATGGTTGGCTAGAGCTCCATAATGATCCATAGATAAACATGCTAACCAATCCATTATTGTATTAACTACTAGCTTATGAACTAATACTATAGATTCATCCCTTCATGGTTCCACCTATATGAGAGTCATCTACAATGTTGTTTGATTGGGTTATCACCTCTTACAATAAAATGACATGCTCTTGATATAATATAGAAATACAATGTCATTAATTTGTACACATATAATGAAAATGAAGATATCAGTAAAATACTTCATACTTACACTAATCTAACATAACCTCTCATTAATGAAATTTATCTAATCATGGTTTCATGTATATGTGTATACAAAAAAGCTCATGAAAGGTCAATTTTCTACCCTCATTTTATTTCATCTACAAAATAAACATATAATATAATAAGTAATAAATATCAATAAAATTCATAGGTTTGCAAAAAAAAAAAAGAGAAAAAGAACATGTTACCACATTTTTCTTATGTCCAAACATAGTCTTGGAGCCCTAAAGGTAGGTAGAAACACCTGAACTAAATGCACCACCATGTCAATTATTGGACTAGGTTATCATACTATAAAAGCAAGTCATTATCTTTTCAACTTCAACTTGTTTTATCATATCTTTATACCAATTAGATAATAATTATAAGTGTCCAATAAATTATGATAAAAAATTATGATAAAAAACTTTGACAATAAATTCTAAATGTATGTAACAATTAAATTGTAACAGCTTGATTAGACGACTGCCTTCACAACCTAACATGAGACCTTTCCAGCATGCTTTGTCCTTACTCACATGCTTCTCCAGAAAACTTCCCAACTCAACATGAGACCTTTCCAGCATGCTTTGCCTTCACTCACATGCTTCCCGAGAAAACTTCCCAAGAGGTCACCCATCTTATAATTGCTTCAAGCCAATCATGCTTAACTATGGAGTTCTTACAGAATGAGCACCGAAAAAATAGGTGCACCTTATTGGTATAGATAATACCTATATAATCATGTATATGGTTCAACGTACTAGAACCCATTTAACATTCATTATTTTCTTTTTATTTCATTTCATTTCATTTCATTTCTTTTCTTTTTCTTTCCATTCATTTCCTGTAGGAATTCATTTCATAATGCCCAAGTACCCTTTCATTTATCATTTCATCATATATTTTGTTTCTCATTTCATATTCATTCTTTTTATTCTTCCTTATTCCTCTATGTCATTCCTCTATGTCATGCTTTATGCTATGTTTCATTACTATGCCATGCTTCATATTTATGCCATGTTTCAAATTAATGCATTAATGTTTATGGCATGGATATTTATATCATCATATCATAATAAATCATGTAATGCTATTGCATTATCGACCAAGCGTAATTAATTATGTAATGCTATTACATTACCAAACAAGCGCCCCTTTGATCATTTTAATGATCTTAGGAACTTCAAACAACTAGTATAAACCTGCAATGTCCTTTCCCTTGTTTAAATCCTTTGGTGGTGTGAGAGGACTATTCACTAATCCACCTAAAACATAATGAATATTCACCTTTAATTAATAAATTACATTCCATTATTACTCATTTATTATTTGTATTTAGCAATCCATATATTTCTTATAATTAATCAATCTCTTTATCTCATCAATATAATTCATTTACCTTATGTTATGATTTCTTAGAAATCCTATTTTTCCTTAATCAAACTATTGATATTGTATTAATAATAATTATATGTGTCCACATATCCTTAACGATTAATTTAATTCATTAACATAACATCTTTAGAAGTATTATTCTTTTAACTTATTAATCAATATCCTCTTAATTTATCCATATACACCTTCTTAATAATCAATCATAATTAATTTCTTTTTCACTTGGACAAAATGTATAATAATATTAACTTAATATCAAT
>CANYBF010437549.1:0-14415 GCA_948192965.1 Dalechampia spathulata
GGGTAAGATCAGGCAATCAACATGTCCAAATCAAATTCTAATTAATTTCGAGTTGTAATCAGTCAATATCATGCATTAAACATACGTTATATCACATGTAAAACACTTAAACGAATTGAAATCATATGCAAATCAATCAAAACGCAACAAAATCAAATCAAATCAATACAAAATCAAACAAAAATGAATGAAAATTGAATAGAAAGTAAATAGAAATTACTTAGGTTGATTCTCCAATGCACTTGAAGCTTTGATCCAATCCAATCCACTCCAATGTTAGGGAATCAAATCAACTCAAAAATAATCAAATTAATCAAACTAATGCTTAGGTTTTTTCAATTTTTAACTAAAACTAATCAAAACAAGTTAAATTCTATTAAATCTAATCAAATTCAATCCATTTATGAGCCTAGAATGGAGTTATAAATTGCGGTTTTTAGTCAGATTTGAGAGAAAATGGAAATTCAAAACCCTAGCCAATTGCTTCCTCCCGCCAAAAATAACAGACTTTCAAATTATAACTGTCTGAGGAACATACCCGAACGGGTATGTTTAAAGAGGAGAATTGGGTAAACAACTTACCCGTTTGGGTAAGTTGCATACCCGAATCGCCCCCTTAAACTTACCCGAACGGGTAAGATACAACTTACCCTAACAGGTAAGTTACAACATACCCGAATGGGTAAGAGCCTCCAAATGCTAAAAGACACTCCAATCAACCCTAAACCGAACCCTGAACCGCACCAGGGTGAACCGGGAACACCCGTGAAGACAAAACAGTGATGAAGTAAATCCGGTTCATCCTAATCGGTCCAAGACTCAAAATTTAGGGTGCGACAACCACTTGATCTAGTAGTGATCATGAAATTAATCATTTGGTTCCTAAACCTTGGTAGCATGCATTTGAGTTTGATTTTTAGGTGATTTTTGAGCCTTGCAGTAAAGCCATGAGTCCAACAATTGACCATGATCAACTTTGATCGCCTTACCCAAGCACCGAGCTCTTAGTTACAGAATTAGGTTACGAGCCTCAACATGAGCATAGCTTTTTCACATCATTAATCGCTTATCCTGGGCATTGAGCTTCCAATGATAGCATTGGATCTTAAGCTTCAACATGAGCATCCTTAATGGGTTATCCCTAATGGATCACCTTTAATTCCCAAATAGTTATATCTTCTTCCCTATGGAGCTACAAGCCTTAACATGAGCATTGACCATGTATTATGCCTGTCTAATTCTATCAACCTTTATTTGTATCATTCTAGAATGATCCTCACGAAGGGGAAAATTGTTGACCTTGAATTTTCAGTGGCATACATGCATTTTTAGATTTTCTTTGATATATAATTTAAAGAAATGTGTAAAATAAATTTATAAATCCATTACATAATTTATAAAATTTTTTAATTATTCATTAAAATTGAAAACATATTTGGTCTTTAACTTATTTTACTCATAGTTTAATGATCTTGTCTTGTCTTCAATTTATGAAGGGTGTGATTATCCTATTAATTTTTATAGAACATAAAAATCATGAGATGGTGTTGCAAGTTTTAATAATGTTATAACTAAATCTAATTATCATTATAAAAGCATCATATTATCAATATTGATTTTTACAATTGTTTAATTTATTTTGTTGTATTATTTATAGATACAACTTTTAATTATTTCATGTTATATAGCAACCTATTTTTACATAAAAATCTTGATCTTTATTTGTATTTGTTAATTAACCCCTTTCTGCTCAACTTAAGTATGTGATATAATCATGTCTATTAATTATTCCTTATATTCTATACTAATTTAAGTATTCAAGTTATCATAGAGCATTACCCACTAACCCTTGATGCAACTTTATGAATACAATTAATTGTTTCCATCCAACTCCTCTCTCAAATCCTAAGTAAGCTCTTTTTAGGTTTATTATATGAGCACGATTTGTTGGAAACAATTAGTTTCCCTAAAAATCATCCTTTAAATTGGAAAACTAAGAATCATACCACGACACTCATAAATGATAATTATAGCTCTTTTATGATCCCACTACCATTATAAGAAGGGGTTGCTAATAGCCTTCTTCATAATATTAGTATAGAAAATAATGAAAACCCCACAACACCTACCTAAAATGTATGTGGATGATATTATATTTGGTGCTACTAATGAAAGACTTTGTGATGATTTTTCTAAGTGCATGCAATATGAATTTAAAATGAGCATGATGAGGGAGTTGAAATACTTTCTTGGGTTATAAGTCAAATAATGCAAGGTTGATATCTTTATTAATCAACATAAATACATTAATAAGATGTTAAAAAAATTTGACATAGAAGGCATCAAGTTAAGCAAAACTCCTATGGGCACTATTATAAAACTATCATTTGATGAAAATGGCAAACTTGTGGATCAAAAGAAGTATAAAGGTATGATAGGTAGTCACCTATACTTTAATGCTTTTATACCTAATATTATGTTTACTATTTACATGTATGCTCAATTTTAGTCTTACCCTAAAAAATCATAGTTAATTACTATGAAATGCATTTTTAAATACTTGATTGGCATATCATATTTTAGTTTGTGGTATCCTAGGAATACATCTTTTGATTTGCTTGTGATGCGCTTGATAGGAAAGTACCTTTAATACTTATTAGTTTCTAGATGCATGCCTAGTTTCTTGGTTTAGAAAAAACTAAAATTTTGTTACTTTATTCACTATTTACACTAAATATTTGTTTATAGGTTATTGTGCTCAAGTGCTTTGGATTCAACAATAACTATATACTATAACTTGCATATCACTCATACAATAATCAAATGTGATGACACTAATGCCATTAATTTATCTAACAATCCCATTCAATACTCTAGGAGCAAACATATTGATATTAGGAATCATTTCTTGCATGATCATGTACAAAAAGGGAATGTTATATTAAAATTCATTAATACAATAGATCAGTTTGCCAACATCTTCATTGAACCCTTTTATGAAGAACGTTAAAACCTTTTTAGGGATGAACTTGGCATGATTGATGGTGGTTTTTTATGATTATTCATTTTAAAATTCCTTAATACATGTTTTTGGACCTACAAAGTAGTCTTTCAAAACTAAGTTCTCTTATAATGCATCATCATTCAGAGTCTTGGTAGGCTTATACGAGTCTACTTTTCTTAAATTTTATTTCTAGCATATATATATACAGTTGTACCCTTTGGTTTTATGCCTAAATGTACCTTTTCTACTTATAACTCTAATTTATTTTGTTAATGCCCTTTTAAAGTCACATGTAACCTTGTTATAATGATTGTGTATGCTCATACTTTAATGACTTATTATGCTCATACATTAATGGCTTAATTTTCCCTAAATTCCAATAGTCACTTGTATATTCGTATTGCCTGAGTGTATGCTTGTAAATGTTATGTAGCTTTTTAATAAGGGTAGGTACAACCATACACCTATCTAATATATTCATACATGACTTTATAATTGCAACTTCAAATCCTTAAAATCATCCGTTTCCACCATAATTACGTCCACTTTTTAGCTCCATAATTATTCTCTCCTATTTTTTTATGATTTCCTTTAATTTTTTAAAATTTCCTTGCCCAAAGCATTTTCTTACATATTTCTCTTAATATTTTTGCAAGAATTACTCCCTGCTTTTTTTTCCTTCAAGATATTTCATCTCTTCTCTAATTTACTATCAATCATGTCTTTGGAAGGCACTTTTAAATCCAAGAGGAAGAGAAAAGCCATTACTTTTTATTCTCCCATAGATTTCAACCCCCCATTGCTACAAACTGTTGAGAGAAACTTCTTTACAAGAAAATCTTACCATGCCATTTTGTATGTCTTGATACCCTTAAGGTAACTAGGTTAAAAGATCAAGTTTTAGGCATTTTGCAAAATGTAAGGTGGGAAATTTTTGGGTTCATTAAGAATTGATTCATTGAGCCTCTAATCATTGAGTTCTTATCTACGTTTCATCTAAACACTAGGGGGTCAAACATCTACTCTTATAAATTGAAGTTCTTTAAGAGAGAATATGATATATCTAAAACATAGTTTGATGAAATTTCTAAGTTCCATACTAAAGGATTAGATCAACTTGACTCCTTTGCATTTGATTGTAATGTCTTTTGGAAGAACATTGCTCTAGACATCCCTTTTTGTACTTCTTATCTGAAATCTTCTTACCTCAAGTTGCCAACCTCGTTTTACTATCATTACATCATTACTTATGCTCTCTTTAGTTAATTTGAGAGTAATGATATCACCACTTATCATGATCTATGTTCTTACATTCTATAGTTTAGGTCTAAAATCCAAATAAGGCATTGGTTACAAGAACAATTTATTGAGATTGATGATAATAAGGTTATAGGTAGTAGCATTTTTTATAGTCCTCATGTCCCTTACATTGTTAGAGCTCTTAATGCCTAGCCCTCTAAACCCCTTATTTTAGGTCCCTCAAGTGCCAATCTAGATATGTCCTTCATTAAGCACCCCTTCATTCTTGAGCATAACTCCATTAGAGAGTACTACCCTCATCCAAAATACATCAAGTAACATCTTGATAAATTCTCACTCATGGTTTGCTAAATGACATCAATTCTCGCTGAAAATATCAGACAATGGTTATCTATTAATCTATGCAAGTTCATATTTTGTCAGATGTAGATATCTTAAAGGATGAGGTTTTAAGTCTTCAAACTATTGTTGACACTTATTAGGATGTTACTTGCTATGAAGTTGCTTTTCATCGTAACGAGCAACATAGTGATGATGATGGTTTGTCTAGGTCCTTCCCTATTGATTCTACTCATGCTGGTATCATGGACTTGTTGATGTAACAATTTATTATGATTAATACTTGCCTCAATCATTTTTATCATTGCTTTAATCACTTTAAAAAAATAGTTTCCTCCTCCACCAGATGATTTGGCTTCCCACCATCTTCTTACTTTAGGTCTATGTTTATCTTTGACATTGCTAAAGGGGGAAATATCTTAATGTATTTATTTTATGTTTTTATGTTTGTGGATAATTGGTTTCGATTATGTTTGTTTCTTATATTGAACAATTGGTTATGTTTTATGATTATATTTCTATGTTTAGTATTGTATGACTTTTATCTATTTATGTTTGAATGATATTTTTATGGTATGCTATGATTACATATGGTATAGTAACTAATGGTATGATCATACCACCCTTGGTATAGGCGTACCACCACCTACTGTAACTTGGGTCATATCCTTTATAATTTATGTTTGTTTGGTAGTATGTGGTCATATGACCATATCCCCTTAGTATGGTCATGCCATGTTTTTTACTCTACCTATACAGTTACATGTACGATCATATGCCTTTTTTAGATATTTAAAATAGTCTATAACGGCTATTATTGCATTAAATGCATTAGTAATAAATCTTTGAAGGAAGAGAGGAGTATTAATTATTAGAGATTATTTATATTAAATAAGTAGCTTAATTCTTGCTATTGATTATTATCTCTCTCATTTTTTTGAATATTTGAGCTCTCATCTATTATTATCATTTATTGCTTTTAATTATGGGTTGGTGAGAGCTCCAATTTGGTAATTTATTTTTTTAAATTAAGGGATACTTATGAGAATATTATCAATTATAAAGGTTTGAGTGTATGCCTTGAAAACACTATGGTTTGGTTCTTGATTGAAGAACCTTTTATTATAATCTTACGAAAGATTAATGAAAACCTAAATGTTTACTTAGGTAAGTTAATGTAGGCAAAGTTTATGCTAGACCACTATAAATTTTATTATCATTTTTTGGATCTCAAAATATCTGTAAGAGTCATATATCAACCAAGCTCTCAAAATTAGTTGTAAGAGTTGAATATTGGCCAAGCTCTCAAAAATGGTTGTAAGAGTCATATACTGACCAAGCTCTCTAAAATAGCTTTAAGTGTCATATGCAAACCAAGCTTTAAAGAAATACTTATAAGAATTATATACTAACAAAGCTTCAAGGAAATAGTTATAAAAGTCACATGCTAACCAAGCTTTAAACAAAAAGCTATAAACACTACATGATTAGCCAAGCTACAAGGAGTTTTAGGTATAAACACTATACTACTGATCAGTTGTCGCTTCCATCAAATTAATTCCTTACAAACCACACATTGGAATTACAATTTTGTAGCAGTGGAAGTAAGGGTCGAATCCCATAGAGACGGCTTCAACTCACTTAATTCTTTATGTTTAAAAAATAAATAAGATGAATCAAAAAGTAATTAAAACAAATGAAGAAACGAATAAAATAAATTGGAGAAAATCAATAAAAAGTAATTCTCCTAACTGAAATCATCAAGTATTCATTAATTAAATATGATGATTGATTCAATAATAGTCCAAATGCAATAATGGCACTAAGCCGGTTATAGTTTGTTGAGCAAGTCTCGCACACCCTAATCTTCCCTTATTTGTAAGATGCCATGAAACAAGCTCTATGAAATGCCTCTAATCCTAGGATAGACAAGGTGGAAATAGATTCTTATAAGTCATCCCAAAATTGCATTAGGAATTGGGAAGATTCAACTCTAGTTAACAGTTACGACCCAACATCCCTTGTGTTCAAACTAGATCCTCTAATCCATAAAAGTACTACCGCATACCGTAACAAGGATAACATCCTGCTTTACCACTTTAGTGAGTCGAGTGACTTTTCTATATCAAACAACCCACTTAGCTATATATTAGAACTTAGAGACATGCAACATGCCTTATTTACATGCACTAAGAATAACAATGGTTCTATGCAACTCAGAGTTAAAGATAATAGTGCTTTGCTAATCAAATTAGGATCATTTAGATCTCACATAATCATTTAACTAATAACTTAAATTGCTTCTAATTGGGAAAAACAATCACCTAGCCTTGCATCATTGGCGAAATAAAACTAATATAAAATAAAAATTAAGAAAATAAAAACTAGAATTAAGTTAAAAAGGGACGAACCATGTAGTAAATAAAACTAAACTAAAACTCGCCAACCCTTCCTCCATACATACATTCTTACTTATAGGAGAAAGGAAAAATAAATAAAATAAAAATAAATATTAACCTAATCTTAAGATAAGAGAGTTTGAATTGTTCCCAATCACTTTTTCGTCCAACTCTAAGAGACTAAGTCTAAGTAGAACTTGTCTGCATCCAATCTCTAAAACTGGTGAAGTGTTATTGTTTTGGTGTCTCTTATGCTCGCAAGCCTTATCAACTTCCAGCTCGCAGGAGTTTGAGTTTGACTCAACTTCTTCCTCCTTCAGCTCTCCAAAATACAGCTCTGATAGGTCATTTTGCCCAGTCTTATACCCACAAGCGATGTCCCAAAACTCTAAAATCCAAATAAGCTTTAAAACCTCCCATTTAAGCATGTTTTCCTAAAACTCACCATTTTGACTTGCAAAATGTAAAATGTACACAAGTTAGCCATTCTAACAATTAAACTATGCTATAATGGGTGGTTTATAGGCATAAAACATGACGTTTTGACGCTCAATCAAATACCCCCATACTTATCCAATGCTTGCCCTCAAGCATTCTTATGCCCATAACAATATCTCACTTGTGCCTACAATAGAACCATCCCTCAAATAAAACAGATAGGAAAATGAAATTAACATCATTCTCTAATTTTTCTAGCAAGACCATTCATCAATGACTCCATCTATAAATTAGCTTAAGGAAAACTAGGCCCAATCCACCTAGTTTTAATCAGCAAAGGTATAAAATACAATTCCTGTTTTAAGTGTTATTGTACAAACTGAGAAACGGCCTACAAGAGGGTAAAGTTCTCCCTACATTGGCTACTCTATACACAAGCCTCTTAAGGGGCTATGAGTGTCGTACTACACACAACTGACCAAATGTAGGTATTTAACACTTATGTTCTTCTTTTTTTTCCTTTTTTTCTTTTAAAATGAAATTGTTAGGTAAGGAATTACAGTAAAACAAAAAGAAGATTTCCAAATACCAATATAATTTTTTATTCCAAGCAAAGCGCAGCAACAACTTTTGATGGCAAACACAAAGAATTCAGTAAATTTTGGTGAAAGTTTAAATGAACCATCAAAATAAAACATACCAAGAAAAACTAGAAAATAACATCAATTTCATCAGCACAATGTTTTGAAAGAGGTTTGGTTAAATACAAACATAGGAGAACTATAAAACAGAATAAAATAAGGCAAAGAACAAGGATAAATGTGGCAGCAATTTGCAAAAAATTAATCAAAACCTGTCAAAAGATCGAAACCTGAAAAATTTAATCCACAAGCAAGCAACAACAACAGAGAAATAATGCAGCAGTAGAACAACAACCAAAACATCCCCCCACACTTAAGACACATTGTCCACATATGGGCATATCAGCACAAAAAACAAGTAGTTACAATGGATAAATGAAAAATAGAAAAGTTTAGAACATTGCTTGGTGGGGAATTTGTGTTGCATAGTGCATTTCTTATTGCTGCATTTCAAAGGAATGGCGAAGCTTGCTAATCTCTGCATCAAGCTCATCCAGGTGCAGGAGAATCTCTCGCATGGACTCCTCCAAAGTCGTCAATTTTTCAAGTTACTTGTGTAGGGCACTAATTTCTTTTAAAACAACAGCATCGATGGGACCTACTGTTGGTGGTGGTGGTATAGGCACAGGAGAAGCTCTTGTGACTGCCTTCATCTTCCTAAAAACTCTTTCTCTTATGGCCATAATTGGCCACGGTATGCAGAATTCAAAGCTAGGCTCACCCTCTTTCTTTTGAAATAAACCCATCTCATCTAGCGTAAAAACATCCAAGGGCACCAAATCGACTGCCTTTATAAAGATTATGATGGGCAAGATCAAATACCTATCACTGGATGGCAAGATGAGTGATGATATGGCCGAGGATAAGCCTCTTAGAACTGGCAACAGCGGGTCCGAACTAGACAACGATAAAATAGCCAAGGTTGACTGACTTTTTATGCATAATGCAATCCAATAGGAATAGCTCAACTCAAGTTATGATTCCAGGTGAATCACTAAGGTAGAACAAGTTGTACGCAATAAGACAATGCAGATAGGTCAAAGAACTATTGAATAAGTAGCTATCTTTGGTAGAGGCCGGATCATATCTCTTGGTTGAGGTAGGGGCATAATGTTCCCAAAGGCCGTCGACATCAAACTCTACTGGTAAATCACAATATCCCTCAATGTACTCATCTGTAACTTCATCAATCAATCCCATCATCAGATTAAATTCATCGATTGAGAAGGAAAATGATTTACCCATTAACTAAAATTGTATAACTTCAGGGTTGTCTAATCCCACGAGCTTTTCCTTGTCCAACTTGTATGTGTTATATAACTCATAGACTAGCTCATAGAAAACTGGGCATTTGACTTAGAAATACCTCTCCCACACTGTCCCCTCATATGTTCATACACTGGTAGCTGCAACTTGTTAATGGCAGAAGGGTCAATCGATTTACCTTGCACCACTCTCAAGTTAACAACTTTGACAAACATCTCATTATCTTCTTTAAAGAATTTTAAATTCCCATTAAGCTTAGAAAGAGGAGGGGGAAGAGTTCCTCTTAATCTTTTTGCTCTGGCTCTTATAGGCATAACATCCTCGGATGTGATAGCATCAGCTCCCCTATTTTCACTTTCAGGTTCCTTACATAACTCTTCTTCTTCTAGCCCTATTGACTATTTCTATACTGGACTGCTATATTCTTTGTCTCTCTCATCCTCTTGATGTGCTTCTGATTATGTGGTCATGGCTTCAATAAGCTTTTCTCCCAAAGCATCAGTGCCATCATCTATAACTTTGGGTGGCAGCCAAGATTTCTGGAATTACTGTAAGGCCGGTGGGTTTCTTCCAATATAAACCTGGAGATCGGTGACTTCTGTGTCTACAGTGAGCTCGGGGCGTGAATGGATTTGGTCCTTTCATGGGTAGTGCGTCATCCTCCACTTCTATTAGGTCTTTCCCAGCTCTTCATTTCTTGGATTTGGAACCACTGCCAGATGAAGCGACTCTTGTGTGCACTATGATGAAAAGAAATCATGAGCTGAAAATGGGGAAGAAAGAAAATGAAATTAGGTTAAAGATGAAAATTGTGTACTCGACAGAAAAAGGGGGAAAAGAGTCCTAAGTGAATTGAAATCCCTAATGCCCAAAACTCTTAAGTTTCCCACTTTTATTGTAAGTCAAATTCGTTTTCCTGCCAAACCAAAAATCTGTAAAAACAAATTAACCCATCTGTGAAATTTCCCTTAAGTGAAAGGTAAAACTCCTTTTAATTAAAGTAACTAAAAAGAAAACCTGTGAAATGCCTTATAGGCATAACGCATATTAAAAACACAAAAGAAACAAAAGAAAACAAAACAAAAGCTTGTGAAACACCTTATGGGCATAACACAATAAAAGAAAAATGTAAAATAAATACATGAAAACTGGCGAGATACCTTATAGGCATATTGCATATCCTAAAAACGGAAACAAATAAATAAAAAAAATAAAAAAAATTAGTTCTGGTTTTTAGAGTCCCAGCTCAACTTCTTGCTCATTCTACTTGTCTGTAGGTGACGTCAACGTGATTTCACACGTTGAATGAGTGTCAAATCCCTCATAGAATGGCTTGAGACGATGGCCATTAACCTTAAACTATTTTTTCAAATCGAGGCTCCAAATTTTGATTGCTCCATGGGGAAAAAATCTTTTAAACCATGAAAGGACCTATCCATTTTGTTCTCAATTTCCCTAGAAATAAATTCAGCCTAGAATTATAGAGCAACACCTTCTATCCTACATGAAATTCTTTATGCCGAATCTTTCTATCATGGAGTTTTTGTGCCTTATCCTTGTAGCTCCCCATATGGTCATAAGCATTTATCCGTATCTCCTCCAATTCCTACAATTGTAACTTCCTATGGACTCTTGCATCATCCAAAGACATATTAGACTATTTTGCTGCCCAGTATGTATGCTGTTCAAGCTCTACAGGCATATGACATGGTTTCCCATACACAAGCCAAAAGGGTGACATTCTCAGTGGGGTCTTATATATCATCTGGTATGCCCATAAGGCATCATCCAATTGCTTGCTCCAGTCTCTCCAAGTGGGGCTGACTGTCTTTTCGAGAATGGATTTAATCTCCCTATTAGTAACTTCAGCCTGTCCATTCCCTTGTGGATGATATGATGTGGTCATACGATGGTTAACACCATATTTCAAAAACAAGGCAGCTACTTCTTTATTGCAAAAGTGAGTCTCTCGATCATTAATGAATGCTTTAGGAACTCCAAACCTACTAAACACCTTGGATTTAATAAAGCTTACCACTATTTTAGCATCATTTGATTTTGTGGCCTTAGTTTTAACGCATTTCAAAACATAATCTACCAATACCAAAATGTGAACGTTCCCAAACAAAGGTGGGAAGGGTCCCATAAAGTCCATGCCCCAAACATCAGAAATTTCATAAATAAGGATTCCTTTTTTAGGCATCTCATGTCTCCTTCCCAAACTTCTAGATTTCTGGCATTTTACACATTGTTTATAGAAATGGTAGGCATCATGATGCAAGGTAGGCGAATACAGCCCACATTCTAAAATTTTTATGGTTGTCTTCTTATGCCCATAATGGCCTCCACAAGCACTGTTGTGGCAAAAGTGTAAAATAGACTGGATTTCATTCTCAGGTATACACCTTTGAATAACCTGATCAACACAATGTCTCCATAGGTACAGATCATCCTAAACATAATGCTTCACTTAGTTCCTAATCATATCCTTCTTATGCTGTCTAAGTTCTTCGGGAAATCTCCTGGAACATAAAAAATTGACAATGTCAGCATACTAAGGTGATTTTGCAATTACACTTAAAGTAATCTCATTAGGTAATTCATTAAAGAAATCATTAGGTTTAATGTTGGGCAATCTGCTCAAGTTGTCTGCAACCAAGTTCTCACATCCTTTCTTATCTCGCAGCTCCAAATCAAATTCCTAAAGTAGAAGGATCCATTGGATTAAACGTGGTTTGGCCTCCTTCTTTTTTAGCAAATATTTCAAGGCTGCATGATCAGAAAAAATCAGCACTTTAGTTCCCAATAAATATGATCAAAATTTCTCTAATGTAAACACTACAGTATAAAAGCTCTTTTTCTATCATGGAATAATTAAGTTGGGCATCATCTAGCATTCTGGAGGCATAACTGATCACATGAGGATCCCTCCCATTCCGCTACCCAAGTACCGCACCAATAATAAAATTGCTGGTGTTGTACATAATCTCAAATGGTAAATTCTAATTAGGCAGCTGCATAATGGGTGCTGAAATGAGTGCCTCCTTCAATCGATCAAAAGCTACCTTACATGATTCATCAAAATTAAATTTGACATCTTTTTGCAACAATCTTCATAAAGGTTGTGCTACTTTGGAGAAATCCTTCATGAACCTCCTGTAAAAACTCGCATGGCTAAGAAAAGAACGAATCCCCCGCACAGTGGTGGGGTAAGGCAAAGATTTAATTATGTCAATTTTCACTCAATCAACTTTAATGCCTCTTTTTGAAACCACATGGCCCAATATCAAACCGTGCTCAACTATAAAATGGTATTTCTCATAATTGAGAACCATATTCTTCTCAATGCAATGCTACAAAACTCTAGCTAAATTATCTAAACATTCATTAAATGAATTACCATAAGTAGTAAAATCATCCATGAATACCGTAATAATGTTTTCCATAAAATCTGAAAAAAAGCTTACCATACAACGTTGGAAGGTTGCGGGCGCATTACACAGCCTGAATGGCATCCTGTTGAACGCAAAGGTTCCAAATGGACATGTGAATGTCATCTTTTCCTGGTCTTCTGGAGCAATGGGTATTTGGTAGAAACCCATATAACCGTCAAGGCAATAATAGTAAGTCCGACCTGCTAAACGCTCCAACATCTGGTCAATAAAAGGTAGGGGAAAATGATCTTTATGAGTTACTGAATTTAGTTTCCTGTAGTCAATACAAACCCTTTACCCATTTTGGACACGAGTGGGAACCTTTTCTCCTTCCTCATTACAGACTACTGTTATGCATGTCTTTTTAGGCACAACATGAAACAGACTGACCCATTGGCTGTCAGGAATTGGATATATCATTCCTGCATCTTGCAAACCTTATGATCTCCTTTTTTACTACCTCTATCATGGCTCGGTTTAGTCTATGTTAGGCATCTCAAACTGACTTTTTATCAGACTCTAGCAAAATTTTATGCATGCACGTAGACATGCTTATGCCCTTAATGTCAGCTATGGTTCAGCCAATTGCTTCCTTGAATTTTCTAAGAACTCTAACTAAGGCGTTATCCTCTTCTTCATTCAATTTGTTAGAGATGATCATGGGCAGTATCTCTCCTTTCCCAAGGAAGGCATACTTCAAATGACTTGGCAATGGCTTAAGCTCCAACTCGGGTGCCTGCAAGGTCGAACGAATCAATTTAGTATAAGGATTATTCAAATTAAAATTTTGTTCAATCTTAGGCCCTCCATTCAATTCATCAATGGCCTACATCACTTCATCTTTCAAAGATAGCATCTCTTTATAATTTTTGACATTGTTGAGTGCTATTCCAAGTTCATCTTCTCTATATAATTCAAAAACTTACTGTACACATGGCTCGATTATGCCCACAGCATAGGTGCTGAAGACTTCTGGAGGGTACTTCATAGCATCATACATGTTGAACTTTATCACCTCCCCATCAAATTCAGTGGCCAATGTCCCTTCATAGACATCAATCTTCGTTCGAGTGGTTGTCAAGAAAGGTCTCCCTAATAAGAGATTGGATGAATTTGGGGAAGTCTTACTATCTATCTGTATGACATAAAAATCTACAGGAAAAATTAATTTGTTAACTTTTACAAGCACATCCTACAAAACTCTAATTGGGTATATGGTCGACCTGTCCGCTAATTAAATCATAACCCCTGTTGTCGCACCCTAATTTTGGACTGGCTTGACTCAGATCGGGTTCGGGATGATTTTGAACCATTTTGGGTTGGTCTTGTGCCATTCTAAACTGATTCAGATCATTTCGGACCATTCTGGGCCAACTCTGGCCCATTTTAGGATGACACGCGCCGCGTATGTTTTAGCCCCACCGCATATGTACAAACATACGCGATCGCGTATGTTTTTAGGGTTTAGCATATGTGGACATACGCGATCGCGGATGTTTTAGGGTTTCGCATATGTTGACATACGCGATCGTGTATGTCTCTGGGGCAGCAAATTTAAAAGCTTAAGAACTCCATTCTGACGGGGTTGGGACTTGGAGAGGCGGGATTAGGGTTTTCTGACGGCTGGAAAACAC
>CANYBF010437786.1:0-21989 GCA_948192965.1 Dalechampia spathulata
TAGTCAAACTTAGGGTCAAATGTTTGACCCATTAAGCTTATCTCTTCCACACTTCTTTCTTTTTGTTTTATTTAATAATTACATATATCTATATATTCTATTATTTCATTTAACCCTCTTTTAAATCTTATACATAACTTATACATATATAATACGTATACACCTTCACATACGTATACATACATGTACAACAAATAATTCTTACTCAACACACAAGTAAATCCTTCCAAGCATACATACATATATACATGTATACTAGTGTACAAACTACTAGGGTCTCTCGTGCGGGTGTAACAGATTTAACATAAAAGAAAGTTATTTTTAAATTGATTTTAATTAACTTACATATTTATACTCTATGTATTTATGAATTATAATTGTTAATACATGAGTTTTTAAAGTTAAAAAAAAGGATTTTGCATAAAAAAAGATTAAATTTATATACATCTAAATTATTTTTTAAAGAGTTTCATTTGTATATCTATTCTCAAACTTTTAAATAGAAATTTTAAAGGTTAAAAGGATTATTATTTTTAAATTATTTATGCATTGTAAGAGATTTTCAGTAAGCCTAATTATAAAAATTTGAAGAAGTTTCAACTGAGTCTATGCTAACTTCAAAAAGTTGTAAGTTAGCATACTAAAAACTCTTAATTATAAAGGTTCTAAGTTAGCATTGAAAACTTTTAATATAATAGAGCCTTAAAACATTGGTTTAATATAATGGATGCAGTCATTTAAACCGAATCACTATTATGACACCCTTATCCTATCTACAGTTAAGATAAAAGAGTCTTATGTTCCCCAATAATGTTTAAAAAGAAAACTCATAAGCATAACACAAGGGATAGAAAATCAATACCAAAAGCATTTGCTTAAATCTTGAAAATAGTCTCGAGTAAAATATCAAGTAAAAACTTTGAAAAATATTTTCCATTTTCACACTAAACAAATTCAAAATACATGAGATTCAAGATATGTATGGAAGTAGAATTATGGTCACTAGACATCATTCAATTAACATCAATTAAACAGTTCATAATGTGCTTAATACATCTCAAAATAAAAAAATCTTAATATTACAATTGATTAAATTACTACCCAATTGCCTAATTACAAACCCTACAAGAATAATCCTATCAAATATACAAAAATGATGTTTAAGCTTAATATCCTTTCATATAAGCATAAACTAATCTTGATTGTAGCATTATCTTCGTTGAAGCTCTCTACCTACGACAGTCATACATAAACAACTATCTCTAAACAAAATGCTTATTGGTACATAAAGTCTAATTCAAAACCATTAAACTTAAAATAGTTCAAATAATAAGATTAAAACTCAAAATCCTTATATTTGTAAGTACATGTAAAAATTCAAAGGAAAATCATAATAGTTTTAACATACAAGTTTACAATCTCATAATGTTGGTCTATTAAATTTTTAACATTCTGAAATTGTATACCTTGAGCTAGATCTCAGACTTCTCAAGGTCTAAAATTCTAGAAACTTATTTAACACTCTAGAAACTTATTTGACATTCTGAAATTTTGGACCTCGAGTTGGACCTCAAACTTTTCAAAATTCAAAATTCTAAAAATTTATTTAACAATCTCACCTGTCATGAAACATTCAATGCAATAAAGGTTTCTTAGTCAAGTAAAAAATTGCTTTCTCGAAGCATTTACATCATGACTAAAAATCGAGATTGATCCACTATCATTCACATCATAACGTACAAATGTATCAAATAGGTGGGCATAAAGAAATCAATTAATCCTTTTTCATAAATCCATGAACACAACAAATTTACAACTAATCATACAAATTTCTACAATTTGAAATCCTAACATAAGTGTTTAGTTTAAATGTACATAATTGCATATAAAACATATAATTTCTACAACATTTTGCCTAACATACAATTTCATAAATAAGCTTCATAATAAGATGAAGAATAATAAATGCTATATTTTTTCAACCAACTCATTAAATAACATTAAATCCACATGGAGTTTAAAACCACATTCATCATAAACATTAAACTTAGAATTCATGTACAAACCTCAACTTCTTCTTTAAAGCACCAAAAGAATTATTCCTCTCCTTAAGTTTCTTATGACCAAATTCTCAATTTCACAACCCTAAACCCAAGCAATACACAAAATCATTCCTCTAATCTATATATATATCATTAGTAGATAAAAAAAAAAACTAAATTAAATCCTTTATTCTTTACCTTAGAACCTTCAAAATCTTCACCCTAATAAATACTTACGTGATTACTATTTACTTCACTAAACATTCAAATTCTTCTTGTTTCAAAAGCTTTCACTCTCTTTTTTATTAAAAATGTGACTTAATTTGAGTGGATGAAATTTGTTCACTAATTAATTGATGGGTTATATTTGGATTTTTGGTAGAAATGGAAGGAAATGAGTAAAAACATGAAGGAATAAGAAGAAGTGAGGTGAGTTAATTGAAGGAAGAAGAAAAAAGTTGATCATTTGGACTATTTTACCCCTCATTTATTTAAAAATTATATGTTCAAGGGGTATACTAGGTTCCGGATAGATTTTTCTTCATTTTTGAGTCATTTTGTGCATTAAATACTTGAATCATGCACCCAAACATTTTCAACTAAATCTTATTCCAAAAATAATACTTCAAAGCTTTTAATTACGTTTTTGGTTCATTTCTTGATTACTATAAACTTTAATTAAATTCTATAAAAATTTCTAAAGCTCTAAGTATAATAAGTATAATAATAATAATATCTAAAATTACTTTTTATCCTACAGTCTCTGGAATTTTTAAGCCCAAAATTTTAGACATTACAACTATATATCATGTGTTTACTATTTCTTCTCTTTTTATTTTATTGATAGTATGATATTTTCAATTATTTTATTTTAAAAGACTTTTATAAAAAGAATTTTAATTTAATCAAACTATTATTTTTAAAATGAGAGTTTTTTTAAAAATAATAAATTTATTTTGCACAACTTTGATTTGTTTTTAAATGGAAATGTTTAGTATTTTGTTTTGTTAAAAACAATTTATTAAAATTCAAATTAACTTACTGATTTAAAAAATAATTTACTAATTTTAGAAATAAAATACTGAAATTGTTTTAAACTTTTAAATTCTATCAATTCACCTATCTGAAATTGTATTTATTTGTTTGTTAGTGTGTTCAAGTAGGAAAGCCATGGAGAACATCCTTCCTTATCTTCTACTTTGACCATGAAAATCATGTGCCATTCTTCGTTTGTTTCACTTGAATTTGAAGGCATTGATGGATGTAAAATAATATTGAAATTGATATCAATGTTTGCATATGTATTCACACTAGGAATATATGAATATGTATTAAATATTCATCTTTTAAATGTATATTTTTGGTGTATTTCTTGATATATAATTTATTTAAAAAGTAGAATTGGAGTCAGCAGTGAGGTGGTGGGGATTATGGCTTCCATATTGTTTGATTTTTTTTTGTTTTATACAGATAAAGATAGATAGTTGATGTTTGCTTTTACACATTATCTTAGGATTATTATTTTCTAAGGAAAACAACTTTTACTTATAATAATAGAGCCAAAACTATTTAAATTAATACAACATTAATCTTCACTCCTATTTTTTAATATAATTTATTTTTATTTTAATAGAAATTCTGGACTGGGCAACGGTAAATTACTTCCCCACGACGTCGTATGAAGTAGGCTAGATTAGAGGGGTCCAGCGTTGCCGCTGTTCCTTTTCGATTAGGGCCGACGAGCTACTGGACCGAAGCCGAATAAAAGTCAAGTCCATCATAGGGTGAGCTCTAGACATGGACACGTAGCAAAAATAAAGTATTTTTTAAAAATTAATTATAAAAATTATTTCATTACATTTTTTTCATCTTAAAAATTATAAAAAATATATATTTTTAAAAAATAAGGTAATGTTGTGATTTTCTCTTAAAAATAGCTAAGTTTTTTTCCAACAAAATTTTAAAATTAATATTTTAAATATTTTTAGTAACAAATTGTTATTATTTTTATAATTATCCCTTAAATTTATAGAAATTCAAGCATTTGAATATGATAAATTTTAATTATTATGACTTGTTAAAAATATAAAATTATTTTTATATTAAAGGAGAAAAATAAGTCAAAATTTTTTTGACTTTATCAAATAATTTAAAATGATAATAATTATATTATCAAACTTAATTTATTTTAATAAATAATATAAAGATTTTATTCAAGCATGGAGTAATGTTATTAAGCACATTAATTTAGAAGTAGAAAAATATTTTGCCCCGACTAAGATGTTAATTGTGTGGTGAGTTTTAATTAATTAAATTATGTGAAATTTGAGTAGTTGATTCCTAAAAGAGATCTGGATTTAATTAAGAAGTAAATCTTAAATTAAGGAGTGGATTAAGACTAAATTAGTTGTCAACCCAACACCCAACAAAAAGCCCCACTAATCATCATAAAATATATGAACCTAACTAAGATATTGCAACTAGTTTCAAAATGGGTGGCATTCTCTTACCCATTTCCTTCCTTTTATATATATTAATCCAACATTACTCCTAAGTGATTACAACAATCTCGTTAGAGGTTTGTTATTTTTACGATATGATATAAAAGTATAATATAAAAAAAAAATTAAAATTCCATGTAGAAGGCATCAAAACTAAAAATAAGATAAAAGCACATGAATGCATGGGGCAGCTAACAATTTAATATTATGTTATTAATGAATATATATTATACATTGAATATTAAAAATAAATAAAAAAGGGGGGGAAATTTGATCAAGAAGGAAGCAATGATGGAAGGAAGACTTTGGGAGAAATGGTCAATTAAAGAACCTAATCACTTAATCAAAAGAAACTTGACACATACAGTGTATGCAATTAGTTTGGTTGCGTCGTCACATTCCCACCAGACTATTTGTTTTCTTTCCTTCTTCGGTCAACCTTTTTTATTCCCAAATATTATACATTATTTTTATTTTTTTATAATTTTTTAATTAATAAACTAAGTCGAATCCAATCTAAATAAATAAATGTTTGGTTTAATTATTTTGGATTTTTTTATAAAAATACTTTTGATAGTTTAATTTGATTAATTCAATTTAATTTAACTAAATTAATCATCCTTTCCACTTCCTATATATAATAATTTTTATAAAAAATATACACATATGATTATTAAAGAATTGAAGCTTAGATAATATAAAAATAACTATGATATATTAAGGGGTTGATATATTTATGTTGTATGGTATTAGAATTGAAAATAAATAAGAGTATTAATTGTTGTGACATTGGCTTGATTTTTACTTAAAAGAATCCAAATTCAATGAACATAAAAACATGGGTGTTGTTAGAAAATTGTCAATGAAAGACAGGTTAATTCCAAGAAAGATCCACCATTAATGCCAATAAAATGAAAAAGATTCATTGGACTATGCTTTGCTTTCTCTAAAGGTGCTTAAATCATTGATGGGTCTTCTTTTTATGTGATTTTGTTTGGCTCAATTAGTGGAGGTTGGGTATTTCCAAGCAAATCAATCAATATATAGAACCATTATTATTATTATTATTATATATCATGTTGTAAATATTTGTATTGATGATTACTATCATTTAGATAAAAGAGTATGTTTGTTAATTTAAGTATATATTATGTTTGAGTGTTAGTTTGAAAGCATTGTTTAAGAGGTAAATTAGCATTAAAAAAAATTAAAATAATTAAATTTAAAAATAATTAATTTTTGAAAACTTCTCATTAAGAAAATAGTAAAATATTCAAGATGAAAATTTAAATATTTTAATAAATACTTTAATAAAACCAAATGAAAAATATTTTGAGAAATAACAAGTTAAAAGTAAGAAGTAAACACAACAGATAATAAATATCATTATAATTATAGTGGTTCGATCTAATGATTAGATCTATTTTTCCAAATCAAATAATTTGAGACTCCATTAATTTAAAACTTTACTATAATAAGTTTTCAAAATTAAATTAAAATATTTACAATCATAAATTTTAGCATACCAACTTGAAATATCTACCAACAAATTTTAATATGTTAACTCGTAACCTCAATTTAGTAATACAAAATTACTTTTTCACATAATTTAACAAATGATATTTATAAATTATCTCAAAAATAATAAAAATAAAATTTTTATAAATCCAATATAATTTTTTATGAAATATTGAAAATAAATATTTAATATAAAACTCTTTAAAAAATTTGAATATGTGAATGATTACTTAAATTCATATATATATATATATATATATTGTTAACAAATTATGTTATATTTCAATATCAAAATAACTTTTCTTTTAGTTCATGATTATAGAAAATAAAATATCTAAATAAAATATCCTTAAATTAAGCATAAAATAATTTATTTTAAGATAAAATAAAATTGAATTTTCTACCAAACATAAATAAAATATTATTCTCATTAAATTATGGTTTTTGATTTAAAATATTTTATCTAACAATATTTGATTTGAAAATAATATCTTTGTAACAACTTTTAACAAGGATAAGCTTTGAATATTGAAGTGTCAAAAATATTTCTAAATAAATATTTTATTCAAATTTTATCGAAATGAATATTTTATTAATTTTACTATTAATTAAAATCAAAAATATTAAAGATAATATTAAGAATATATCAATTCATTTAAAATATGCCTTTTTTCTGCATGCTATTTTATCAATAATTTTATATAAATATGAATTAATTTTAATTCATATCGATATAGATTTCATAAAAAAATTATTAATCAAAGTAATAATAAATGAAATCATTTAAGTTTGATGTGTTTTTCTTATTTAGAGAGTTTAGTTGATTTATATATCATTATTGGTTTTTTAAAAAAAATTCATGACATTCACTTAATTAAGTCTTGTTTCATAAAGAAATATTCCATTATATATATATATATTAATAAAATTTTTATTTGATTTATAAAATTAAAAATAACATATATATTTAATTGAATATTGGTATCATCAAAATATCTCATTTTTATAAGATTTAAAATATTATTATAAAAATATCTCATTTTTAATATTTTTAATATTTATAAAATTTATTATTTATATATTTTATATTTTATTTACGTTCATTAAACTTATAAATATTTAAATTACGTAACATATTTTCAAATATCTATACTTATCAAATATATAAATTTTAAAAAATATATATTTAATAAAATGTACATATTTCAAAATCTTATAAATCAATCCTATAATTTAGTATAATATTTTTAAAATTTGTTATACCAAATAAATTGCAAAAATTTTATGCATTCCGAATAGCTAAAAAATATAAATTTTATTATTTCACTTTTCAACTTGAATATTAAAAAAAACATAAAAACGTAAACCCTTAATACATGTAAATATATTTTTAAAATTCTCTATTTTAATTGATACAAATACATTTTTATATACATTTTCTAAGAGTTTAAATTCTCATTTTATATTTTAAAATGATATTTTTGTATTATTTAAGAATCTAATAGCATCAGAATGATATTTTAAAAGTCGTTCAATATATTTTGAACGTTGTTTAAATTTTTAAAAACTCTATTCTTATTAGCTCGTCATTCTATAAATTATTTATGCTAATTTAAATATTATTTTTCTTTTTAACATCCGATATTACATTATATTCGGTTTCTTTAACTTTTAAAATCCAAAACTTAACTTTAGTAATATCAATTAATCAAATAAAAAAAATTATTAAGTATTAAATAGAAATTATAAATCATCAATGAAACCAAATAAATTGATTTGAATTGTTGAAATGAAAAGTTTGAAAGTTAATAATAATAATAATAATAATAATAATAATAAAGCCATCCCCGTAAGATATTGTAACAATTTAATAAGGAACCATTACAACTGTTGAATTTGATGAGGTGGAAAATATTCATTTTGCCATTTTGATATTAAATTTAAAATAAATATTTTCAGAATTTAAAGGAGATGATTTTTACATTATGGGTTGGCAGCTTCGTCCAATAATACTTTTTATTTAATTAATATTTTTATTTTTTTAATTTTTTAAAAAGTGAAGATGTAATTATCGAATGTAGATTTTGATAATACAAACATATAAATATTGAATTGACAATGTCGTCCAATGCTATGATTCCTTCAAGTAAAAGAAACCATGACTGCCCCTAAATATATATATATATATAAATTATTTAACTCGTTTTTAATACTGTATCAAAAAATTATTTAATAAGATGGAAATAATTTTAAAAGTATAATTTAATATTTGTAATAAACTCGATGGGATATCCATTTTGATGGGATGTTTGAATGGGTAAAAAAATGGAATGAGGGGGGGGGGGGGGCTGGTTAAGCATTAAATCAGAGTATGGAAAATGGAAACAAGTGGATTTTCGTATGGATATGGTGGAATTTACCCGATTGGCACAACCAGACAAAAGCTTTTGTCTAGTTGTTGACCTAACCCACTACAAGACAAAATTCTCAGTGGGCCTCACACCATTGGCAACTGTTGTCATAAATATTAAACCGTCCAACAAAATCAAACCAATTACTATTAACCATTTCCCAATTAAAAATAAAAAAAAGAAAAGAAAGCAAGCCAAAAGCAACACGGAAATATGTTTGGTATCAACGGTGTGCCTCCATCACCCACCCGTTTCCCGACAACGTTTCCCCTTTTCCCCTGTTTGGATTCAAATACTCCTAATTTTAAAAATGTATTTTCTGTTTTACAAAATTATTATTATTTAAAATCATCCTCAACAAATTAATTCCATCATAGTCAAATTTATTTTAAAAATATTATTCTAAATAATAACAAATTTAATATTACATATTCACTATTCAATATCCGCAATCAACCAATATTGTTACTAGTATAACTGTTTTTAATATTAAAATTTATACATATTTTATTGCTTTATTTATTTATTTCATTATTAGCCTAACATTTTATAAAATTATATTTTGACATACCACTTTCTTAATTTTAATGAAATATTAAAAATATATAATTAAAAATAAAATATCACACGATCTATTGATTCGAATAAATTTTATATAATTAATTTTAGATAATTAAATTTAGTTATTAAATAAAATAAATTTCTGCAAAAATTATCCGAACAAAGTAATTCAATAGAAGTTCTATAGATTTCTTGTCGTAAGGAAAAAAAATAGAAAAGAAAGTGCGACCGTATCAAAGAGAAAAGAAATCTACGACCACTCCGAGAAGACACGTGTCGGAAATCTGAGGATGGACACGATACGCACAAGACTTGTACAGAATACGACAAAATCCGAGGGCCCACATTGGATGAGCGCAAAACATTTGAAAATTGTAATAATAAAGAAAACTAAAAATAAAAAATATAAAGTTTTTCTTCGAGCCCTGACAAAAGACATGCCGTCACGCGCTTTACACTAGCAGACAAAACACGTGTCATCCACTCTTTCTAATTAAACCTAATCCTTCTTCTTTTATATACATTTTAAAACTAATTAATAAGATTTTATTTAACAATGGAATTTTCCTTCTAGAAGTGGAAAGTCCTCTTCCAATTTGACAGTTTTACTCCTCTCGATTAATTAATATTAACATTTAAAAGTAATAAATCTTCTATTTTAAATCAATAATTGAATGACACTCTAATCAAATTTTGCAAGTACTTTCACTTTACTAATTGATAAATTAAATTTTGACCTATTCCAAATTTAATATAAATAAATTAATATGATTCATTTGATATAATTTACATATATATTATTGAATATATTAGATCCTAAATGATTCATATAATATGAAATTAGATAATATTTTAAAAATAAAATTTAAATGATTTAATTTTAAGAAAAATTAATTGATTCTAAGATATAACTTGACTTATAAAATCATGTTTAAATTAAGATAATATATTATTTTGTTACATAAGTTTAATTTTTATTGTATCAATAATAAATTAATATGAATCTTATTTAAATTTGATTATGCAAGACTTAAATTTGTAAATTTGATTCTTTCATATTATATTTATATCATTTTATTTAATTGATAAATTATAATTTGTTAAAATTTAATAAAAATAAATATTAAAACTGATATTAAAAATTAATAGTTTAATAGCGATAAAGAAAATAACTAATTAATTTGTTTCCTTTAATATCAAAGTACTTTTAAAATAATATAAAACATCATTTTAAAAAATTGAGAATGAATATCGGATATTTGTTTATATTTTATATTTTTAATAATATCGGATATTTGTTTGAAGGTTTATAAAAATAATAAATTTTTAAATATAATAAATTTTTAAACATAATAAATTTTCTAAAAATATTTTTAAAAATAACAAATATAAATTTAAAATAAAGCTATATGAAATTTTTAAAATATTATTTTAATAAATATTTGTAAAAAATCTATTATTTCTAAAATTCCATCAATGTTTTATTTGAAAAAATTCCTTAAATAAAAATTGGAAAATTAAGGGAAATAAAAAAAGCCAAGAAACGGGGTAGTTTGGGAAGGGAAAAGAAGATGAAGACCCTTTTGGCGCCACGTGCTTTGGTCTTAGCCGCAAGCTTAATTTTCCTATTAGTATTTATGAGGAATTTTTTAAAATAATAATAATTATAGTTATTATTATTATTATTATTATTAGTTGCATGCTCAATAATCAATATCATAATCATACTTTTACTACATGATGGAATAATTAATTAAGAGGATGCATAATAACCAGTTGACATTATATTTATTTTTTTATAATTTAAATAGTATAATTAAGACACATTCTAATTTGTAATTCCTAACTATTAAAAATAAATTTCCTCAAAAAAATCTATTAAAAAAGACTCAGTATTTTGAACTTTGAAATTTCAAAAATGATAAAAGAAAATAATCATAATAATAGAAAAACCTATAATTTATAATAATTTAATCATATTATGGATAAAAATAATTGATGGATTTTATTTTATATTTTATAATAATATCTAATAATTTTAAAAATTTTATAAAAACAATAATTTTTTAAAAAAATAAGCAAATTTTACGGTAAATTTATAATAAATCTACATTAAACTTAGAATATACAATATAAAGTAAATATATAAAAAAATTCATTAATTTTATAATTTTTGAAAAACAATTTTTACTAGTTGAAAAATTATTTGATGTAATTTTTTAAATATTTTTTGAACAAATTATAATTAATCATATCCATATTTTTGAAAGAATAAAGAATTTTCAATATAAGTTCTGAATTTTTTTATATTTTTATTAAATTACACAAAAAATTAAAAAAATTGTTTTTGGAAATGCAAAGAAAGGGGGGAAAAGGAAAGGCAATTAAATTAATAGTCCCAAAATTTTCAATCTCACCCATTCACAATTTCACATGTCATAAGGCTGATACCCATCAGCATTAACGGACAAATTCCATATATTATATTTTTTAAAATCATAAATCAAATTACTATTTATTTTATTTTTTAAATAACCTATTATAAACATCTTATTAAGGTATTTGATGTTTCAATTAAACCACGTTGATAATTGAATAATTAATTTCTTATTTTAGTAACTATTATTAGGAGTAACAATTTTTTATATCATTCGATTAATTATATATATATATATATATATGAAAAATAGATTTAAATTATTTATAATTCAATTGGTATTAATTTATCATTCATATGTTAAAATTCAAATTATGTCATGAGTTAATATATTAACTTAATTTATACGGAATTTATAAGTTGAATTTTATAGAATTTGATTCATTAATTCTATTATATCATTATAATTTTATTTTATGAGTTAATTATATTATTTTATTATTTTATGTTATAAAAATCATTTTGCATCAAATGATCTCATATTGATTTTCATAACATAAATAAATCATATAAAATAAATTACATTAAATTATTTATATTAAATTCTAAAATTTTAAAATTTTAAATTTTGTTCATAACTCAAATACAATAAACTAATTTGAATTGTCACCCTTAATTGAAACTATTTTGATAATATATTAATTATTTTTGGTTAGAATAATTCAATAATTAATAAATCAGTATCAGTCTAAGAAAGCAAGTGAAGTATTAAATAAAAAATAAAAAATAAAATTCAGTTAGATTAACTTTTTATAAAATACTACTTATATATTAAAAAAGTTAAAATCATATCATTAAATAATTTTTTTAAAATAATATTTTGAATTAATTAAAATTTAAAAATTACTTCCTCCACCTCATATTAGATATTATTTTAAAGAAAAATATTTAATTCATAATATTTATCACTTTCACAATTATATATAATTTTTTAAATCACTTTCCAATTTTTATCCTTTTTTAAATCTTAATGCATCATTGAATATTAATACAATTTATAAAATTTTAAATATCATTTCATTCTTATCTACAATTCTTTTAAATAAATTTAACATTGATATTCAACCAATTCAATTTTTTCAAAAAAACTTAAATAAAAATATTTTAAAAAAATTATTAAATTTTAAATAATATTCTTAATTTATATATTATTATCTAAATATTATTTAATACTTTGTAATTTATGAATATAGGCATTTGTATGTAATTCATTATTATTAATTTCGATTAAATTAATTTTAGTTAAATGATAAATTGAAATTTAATATTATATAATAACTTAAATGGGCAAGATTTATGAAATAAGATAGGAATAATTTATGGGGAATTTTCTATTGACAGTTAATCCGTTCAAATCAAAAAGATAAAAGAACAAACAAAAAGGATATTACAAGTAAAAAAAGTAAAAAAAAAAAAAATTACAACGGAATCGGATATATATATGTGCCAGAGGCAGAAGCCATAATGGGTACAAAATTTTCCGTCTAGTTCTTTCTTTCTATGTTCACAAGTACAATTCTTGAATCCAGAAATGAAATAAGAACAGAATCAAGTCTATGAATTATAGGTTTATCTTTGATCATAGTTTTTAAAGAAAAGGACGGAACAGAGGAAGAAGAAGAGGAGGAGGAGGACGATCAACTTTCTTTTTCTGCTTCTTCTGCTGCTGTTGCTGTTGCTGGTGGGCTGCTGTCGTTTTCATTCTTTGGTTTATTGTTGTTTCGGTTGCTGGGTTTTGGCTCTTGGGAGAAAAGAGTGAGCCATCTTCAATGGCTGGAAGTGATGAAGTAAACCGCAATGAATCTAAGGTATTTTCCTCCTCTTCTTCTTCCTTCTCTTCTCTTGCTCTGTTCTTTCACCTCTCCTTTCTTTTTGGCGCATATGATGATTGTTTTCGTCTATGTTTGATGGGCTCAACAGAATTTGTGTTAAAATCTTGGTCTTTTCTTCTTTTTCTCCCCTTGGTTTGGACTGAATTGAAATAGGACAAATTTATCTTCTTTAGATTTGATTTTGAAAATTTTTTGCTTCATGGGTTTGTTTCATTTTCTCCAAAAATTCTTCCTTTTAATGGAAAATTTGCATAAACTTGAGTTATTTTCCTGTTTTGGATGTAAGAGTCAATACATGAAAAGGATTGTGCCTTTTTAACTCTGAAATTGAAAGAACAGAGCATCTAACTCCTAACTTCTCTGTTCTTTCTTGCAGAGAGTAGTTCCACTCAACACATGGGTTCTAATCTCCAATTTCAAGTTAGCGTACAATCTCCTCCGCCGGCCGGACGGAACAGTTAACCGAGATTTAGCAGAGTTTCTTGACCGTAAAGTAAATGCCAACATGATACCAGTTGATGGGGTTTTCTCATTCGATCATGTCGATAGAGCTACAGGTTTGCTTAACAGGATTTATCAACCAGCACCAGAAAATGAAGCTCATTGGGGAATTATAGAGCTTGAAAAACCTTTAAGCAAAACTAAGATAGTCCCGGTTATAATCTTCTTCCATGGTGGAAGCTTCACTCATTCTTCCGCCAATACTGCTATCTACGACACCTTCTGCCGCCGTCTTGTGAGTGTTTGTAATGCTGTTGTCGTCTCCGTAGACTACCGGAGATCACCCGAATTCCGGTACCCTTGTGCATATGATGATGGTTGGGCAGCTCTCAAGTGGGTGAAATCAAGAACTTGGCTTCAAAGTGGGATTGATTCAAAGGTTTATGTATATTTAGCTGGAGATAGTTCAGGTGGTAACATAGCTCATCATGTGGCAGTAAGGGCAGGGGAAGAAAAAATTGAAGTATTAGGAAACATTCTTCTTCACCCTATGTTTGGCGGCAAAGAAAGAACGGAATCCGAAAAGAGATTAGACGGAAAATATTTCGTAACGATACAAGATCGCGACTGGTACTGGAGAGCATTTCTTCCCGAAGGTGAAGATCGAGATCATCCGGCGTGTAATATCTTCGGTCCAAGAGCAAAAAGCTTCCAAAAAATTTGTTGCTTCCCCAAGAGTCTAGTTGTTGTGGCCGGTTTTGATCTTGTTCAGGATTGGCAATTAGCATACGTTAAGGGGCTTGAAAGAGCTGGCCATGAAGTGAAACTTCTTTACCTCAAACAGGCCACAATAGGATTCTACTTCTTGCCAAATAATGAACATTTCTATACTCTCATGGAAGAGATTAAATCCTTTGTTAATCCTAACTGTTAATAGGCTTTCTACTCCCAGCTTAACCCTTCTTACAATATCACAAAACACCCATATCACATAACTCAAACTTGACATATTTCACTTGGGATTTTCCCATTTTCTCTTCTTCTCACTTCAAGTATACTTTCAAGTAGCTGTTTCAGCTTTCATCATTCAAAATTTTGATATTTCTTCACTCTATGCATATGCGTGATTGCCAAGCATTGGAGCTTGGTAATGGCATTGGCATTGGCATTCAGGTTTTATAGGCTTAAAACCTCGCTGGTCTAATTGATATATATATATATATATAGTTATGAATCTGTATGTTTATACATGCAACTCGGAGATATATAAGATGCTTTTGTTTGCATTATTTGCCTATGTTGGCAATTTTCTTCATTGGGTTATCTTAATTGTAGGTTTGCTATTTTCTGCTAATCAACAACTTTTACAAACCATAAATCAAATTAACAAAATCATATAAGTTTCAAGCGTTTTTATTTATTTATTATTATTTAGTTTTGTAATATTAGATGCTGGCCTCACTAAAAAGTAAATTGATTATTTTCATTCATTTCTAAATTATATCCTTGTTATTAATTATATTTTTTATGATATATTTATTTTACGGGTACTCTAATACCCAATTAAAAATTTGGGTTCATAATAAATCACTAAAAGGATAAAATCTGTAAAATCAGATTAAAATATATATAAAAAAAAAAAGAAAGAAGGACAGAAAAGGAAATTTCATAATTTAACCACCAACTTGTATGCGTGGCATGGTCAACCTATGGAAAATGAAGGACCAAGAATGATAAAATATCCATATTATCCCTATTAACATTATTTATTTCAATCCAACCTTTAATTAATCTAATGACTTCCTAAAAATTATCAAAAAGTTGTTAATATTTCAGATTTTATTTTAAATTTTCTTTTGAAGAACATGTATTTATTTATTTTTCATTATAATAGTTTAAATATTAATTTTGATATTTTTTAAATCTCGTTTCCAAATAAATGTAATAATATATCTTAAGAATTGTAATTTATGTTCATTTAAATTATGTTGATATATAACTATAATGTATTTAAGGTCGTTTGAATATAATTTAAAGTATTTACTATATTAAAAATTCAGACCTAATCTATATTATATATGATTAACTTATGTATCTCATTATATATCAATACATAAAATGAATATTATTATTATTATTATTATTATTATTATTGAGAACCAATTGCAATTTGTGTGTTTTAAAAAAAGAATATAAATATAGGAAAGAAGGACATGGAAGCCTCTCTTCTAATTTGACTTTTTAGAGTCTTTGCTTTGAAATATTCTTAGCTTTAATTTATTATTCAACTTTTGTTTTTATTTTTAAAACAATTATCATTTCAACACCGAATATTCCATCTTTTTCAATAAAGTTTTCTCTTCAAATCTCATTATAAAATAACATTTGTAATTATGCCCAACAATTCAAACTGAAATCTTAATTTGAATTTTTAAATTCAAAAAATATCAAATATGAAAATATTTAATTTAATTCATACATTTTTAATTCAAGAAATTTAATTTAATTCAATTATGAAATTAAAATAAAATTAAAATTATTGTTATTTTTTCCTTCAAATATTTAGTTTCTATGAAACCAAAAGAGGTTATTTTATCATTGAAAATGAAATATTCAGTTTTTGAATTACCATCTAATTATATTTTCATATACAATTATTATTATTATTATATAAAATATTTATTTAAATATAATTCATTTTTTTTATATTTAAATGAAGCTAATAAATAAAAAATAATTAAATCTTGATTTTGTAAATTTTTTAATAAATTTTTATTTCAATAGGAAATTGTCGTATAGTTATTAATGTCAACTTTGATAAAAATGGAAAAATTTAAAAATTAATTCATATACATAAATAATAATAATAATGATTATTATTATTATTATGATTAGCAGCAAGGTTTAGTCATGTCTCATTATGATTCTGTCGCATGTAATAAAATGGACAAAATCTCTAACCGTTCATGTACTTTTGCCTCTTCTCACAACCTTTCTCTTTGAATATCAAAAAGTAACTTTAAAAAGGTACAAGTACTAAATTGTAATTTGCTTCATATACCATCTAATGGAAAAACAATTATGCATTCAAACAAAAATTGTTTACATCCAAATAAAAATTGGTAGAGACATTTATTTTATGTTAAAAACATTGATAGTTTAATTAAATAAAAACATAAAAGAATTATATTTCTTGTTAAAATCCTATAACATAACAATATGAATTTACAACACTTTAATAATTTATTTATCGACGTTTATTAATTTAAACAATCATTTAAATTTTCATTATTCTTTTAATCAAAATGCAACTTCATACTCTTTTAATTTAACTAAACTTCTATAATGTGCATTATACATTAGTATAATTTATTTGACTCATCATTTATTACAATTTCGTATTCTACTTTTTAAAAATTCTTTATCATGATAACATTTTTTATAATTTTGAATTAATATTTATTATTTAAATATTATGTATTTGTAAAAAATGTTGTTTAATATACTTATTTATGCTTATTAGATATTTTTGGATATTACTTAAAAATATTTTTTGTAACTTTAATAAATATTTCATATTTTTAAAAAAATTATAAATAATAATTTTATTTATATAATTTTATTATCAAAATTAGTTGTTATAAATTAAAACTATTACTATTAGATAATTGAAATATAATAAAATTAATTCTTATAAATTATTTATTATAAATTTAATATAATTAGTATTTTTGAAACTTTAATAATTTAGATAATTATATTATTTAAATTCTAAATAATCATAAAATTTTTATTGAAAAAGTTAAATCATATGTGAACAATGTGTTATATTTTGTAATTTTAATAAATACCTCATATTTTTAAAAATAATAATAATTAATATTTTTTTCATATAATTTTATCGTAGAAATCAATTATTATAAATTAAAAGTATTACTATTTGAAATCCCAAAATAGACAATACAAAAATCAAAAAGAGTTGAAGAGATGGAAAGAAATGGAACACAAGAAATTTATAGTGGTTCGGTCAATAAATGCCTACATCCATTTGCTCAAGTAAACAACTTAGATTTCCACTAAACCAATACACAAATACAACAATGAATTCTTCTCACAAGAATTTAATCTGAAGTGTTTTTTCAAGGCTCACACTAAACCCTTACAACAAGTATTTTCTCAAGACTCACAATAAACCTTACTCAATCGCAATCTCTTCCTATCTTTTAAAACATAACCCAAGAGAAAGATAAAAAAGATTGAAAATCCAGAAATCCATTTCAAAGGATTTACAACTCAAGAAATCAAGAAATAATCAAGAATATATCAAAATATATTTAACAAAGAAAATAATGATTGTATATTGATTTCATACCTTCAATAATGTTCATATACACTTATATAAGCTATTCTAAGCTTATATGACCGTTGGGGATGCATTAAATGCAAAATAGAGCCGTTATATAACTTTTTAAAAATGCTAAAAAATATATATTTCAACCCGTACGGCCGTATGCCTTCCTGTATGTTCGTAGGACATCCAAATATTAATGCAAAAAATTTTTGAGAGCATCCGTACAGCCGTACCAATAAGTGGTATGCTCGTATCAAACTTTCTGCACAATTTTGTAGGCCGTACAGCCTCTTGGTATGCCCATACAGCCTACCAAACCAAATGGCACACCCGTACATATTCCTGTATGCCCATACCAATCTTAAAAACACTCAAAACTTCAATAATTTTCATAAAATATTGTTTGTTAACATCAAAACTAAAATCAAGGACCCCCGAGGTTCAACATTCTCCCCCTTTTTGATGTTGACAAACCCTTAATCAAAATTAACTCCCCTTCATAAATTGCACAATTCATACTTAATGAAAATTATTTTCAAAATGCATACAAATTCATTTTCACCATACTTCTTATCCTTTGGCTACATCAAAAAGAAAATAAGCAAAAATCAATCATTGAAGTATGTACCCATGCATATGTTCAAAATTCTCATTTCAAAATAAAACAAAATCAACATTCACAATACCAACATAATCAACACACATAACAATCATACTATAAGAAACACAAAGCTCAAAAATTCCCCCTAAGTAGTTGCATAGTCTCATTCTTTATTTCACTAATACAAAAAAAAACTTCATCTTGTTGCTTAAATATCTATCCATTCTCATCTTGTGAACTTTAAGCAAACCTACAAAACAACTTCATTTAACTTTTAGTACCCAAATGTATTTGAGTCCATGAGGGTTAGCTTCACATGAGCCATTTGAAATATATCCTAAGTGACTTAATCTTATAAAATATTTATAATTAGAGTGACCAAACTTCCCACAATAATGACAATGATCAAGAAAGGGTTTAGACTTCTAACTTTTTGGTTTATAAAAATGAACTTTCCTTTGTTCACTTTTCATGTCATTTTCAATTTTGACATTTGAATGCAAACACACACCTTTTGCCTTTGCATTGAAATGTTTTACCCCACAATTGCAATTCTTATACAATTGACTTCTAGTTGAGGTCTTAAACCTCTTAACATTGGAGTTTTCAACTCCTTTACTTTCATTTCTCTTGGAAATCTTCTCAATAGAAGTAGCTTTGAGAAATTTAGGATCATTTGATGAAGAAGAAGTGTTTACATCATAACCTATACCTTTCCTATTAAATTTGAGCTTTTGGCATTTAAGAATAATATTAATTTTAATGCTACCTTTTTCAAATTTTGGAAGGTTTTCTTTTAAAATCTCATTTTGTCTCTTCAAATTCTCATTTTTCAAACACAAATATTCTTTTTCATTTTTCAAGGATTCATTTAACATTGAAATATTTGAAATATTTTCAAATGATTTTTGAAAATTGCTTTTTGAAGAAGTTAAAACATCTACTTCATTTTTCAAACAATCAATTTCATTTATCAAAGTTAAGTTTTTAGATTTAAAGACTTTATTTTCCTTAGCCAATTGCTCAAATTTGATAAGAAGTTCCTCTAAGACACTTTCCTCATCATCAAACTCATCATTAAGAGATTGCTTAGAAGTACTTATGTTATTAAGATCATCTTTATCCTCCATTGCCATGAAGCATAGTCTATGCTCTCCAACTAAGCTTTCATCATCCAATTCACTCTCATCATCCTAAGTGGCTTTGAAAGCTTTTTTCTTGGATGGCTTGGATGGTCTCCTCAATTTAGGACATTCACTCTTCATATGTCATTAATTCTTCTTTTCTTCCAACACCTTGCCTTAAGGTGATCTTATAAGTAAGAAGCTTTCCTAGAAGCATATCGATAGAAAGCATTGATAGCTCATTTGTTTCCTCAATTGCAATCACTCTTGCTTCCCAATTCTTCTTTGAAAGAACTTTAAGAATTTTGTTGTTGATATCTTCTCTAACATAAGTCTTCCCAAGCTTCTTTAGACCATTGATAATCACCATGAGCCTATTATACATCTCCGATCCACTATCATTTTGCTTCATAGTGAATAACTCATATGCATGAGTTAAAAGTTGGATATTCTTGGTCTTTACTTGATTTATGCCTTCATGATGTGTTTCTAAAGCATCCCAAATTTGTTCAGCGGTCATGCAATGAGACACTCTTCCATACTCTTCTCTACTAATGGCACAATACAAGATATTCATAGCCTTTTTACTCATAGCATTGGCCTTCTTCTCTTTACTATTCCACTTATCTCTAGGCTTCAATGTGGAAATACCTTTAATGATAGTTGTAGGAGGACTATAATCATTTACAATGAAGTTCTACAATTCAATTCCATCACTCTCTAAAAATATCTCCATTTTATGCTTCCAACAAGAATAATCCATACCATCAAAGAAAGGAGGTTTTATGAAAAATTGACTCTCTAGATAATGTGTTACCATTTGATCTTAACTCTAAGAATGCTACTTCTTGAAAAATAGAGCCCAAGCTCTGATACCAAATGAAATCCTAAGATAGGTAACACAAGAATCAAAAAGAGTTGAAGAGATGGAAAGAAATGGAACACAAGAAATTTATAGTGGTTTGGCCAACAAATGCCTACATCCACTTACCCAAGTAAACAACTTAGATTTCCACTAAACCAATATACAAATACAACAATGAATTCTTCTCACAAGAATTCAATCTCAAGTGTTTTTTCAAGGCTCACATTAAACCCTTACAATAAGTGTTTTCCTAAGGTTCACACTAAACCTTACTCAATGATAATCCCTCCCTATCTCTTAAAACATAACCCAAGAGAAAGATAACAAGGATTGAAAACCCAGAAATCCTTTTCAAATGATTTATAACTCAAGAAATCAAGAAATACTCAAGAATACATCAAAATGTATTTAACAAAGAAAATAATGATTGTAGATTGATTTCCTACCTTAGGTTAATCTACACTTATATAAGCTATTCTAAGCTTATATGACCGTTGGGGATGCATTAAATGTAAAATAGAGTCGTTATATAACTTTTTCAAAAATGATGAAAAATATGTATTTCAACCCGTACGGCTGTATGCCTTCCCGTACGTCCATAAGACACCCAAATATTAATGCAAAATTTTTTTGAGAGCATCCGTACAGCCATACCAACAAGTGGTACGCTTGTACCAAACTTTCTGCACAATTTTGTAGCCATACAACCTTCCGGTACGCCCGTACAACCTACTAAACCAAATGGCACACATGTACGTATTCTTATATGCCCGTACCAAGCTTAAAAACACTCAAAACATCAATAATTTTTATAAAATATTGTTTATTAACATCAAAACTAAAATCAAGGACCCTCAAGGTCCAACACTATTATATTATTAAAATAAAATATAATTAGTTTTAGAAAATTTAGTTTATGTAATAAAATTTTATTTCTTAAAACTAATAATCATTTCTAATAAATATAATATATTTTTATTAGTTAAAAAATCAAGAGGTATATCATTAATGAATCTACTTTACACAGTGAAATCTGTTACGCCCGTGTCTAGGACCCTAGTAGTTTGTACGTATGTATGTATGAATATGGATGTATACGTATATATATATATGATTGCTTGCGTATGTGCTGTGTATTCTGTGCCTGTGTGTACATCATGAGGACGTATTAGATGTGTATTTGATGTGTGCATGATGGCATGCATGTTTGCTAGGAGTTTGAGGTGTTTCAGGTGGCTGCGGTGTGCGTTGGAGAGTGAGTAGGAGAGTTTGGGTGGTGGTACGGGCGTACGGGGGAGGCGTACG